>WEIU01022448.1:65541-68041 GCA_013389925.1 Aegithalos caudatus
ACTCCGTGCATAAAGGCCATCAGTCCTAGTGAAGGCTGGACTACTGGTGGAGCTACTGTCATCATAATCGGAGACAACTTCTTTGATGGCTTACAAGTCGTATTTGGAACTATGTTGGTCTGGAGTGAGGTAAGCTATCTAAATTGGTGGGCTTTGAACTGTAACATTTTTTCCATGAATGATTTTAACAAGCTGTCAATAGGCTATTGACATGAGGTATCATGAGGTTTTGTTTCACGGTGCCTTTTTAACCATGAATTCGCGTGTGACAATCGACTGCCCGGCCGGGAATGTACTTGAGGCACTTCATGGCCCTCTAGTGGAAGACTTGCTGTAGGAGGTCTCCCAGTACAATTGGACAATTAGTGTTAAAATTACCAGGAGTAGCCTTAAGGAGACATATGGAGGCAATTTTCATATGAATGATGCCCTGTGGCCTTTCCTGCAAACGAAAACCAAGGATCGTTTACAGAGCCTTTTCTAAAAAAAAACCTTGTAGAACCCATATCTTCCAACGTGACAGCACTGAAGGGAGAGTTTGGAGACAAGGAGCGCCATTGAAAGTCATTTTTGTGATTATGTAAACTGGCTGGCATCAGCCTTATCAGTGCCATCTTGATTTAAGGTATGTTTTCTGTTGGATTTTTGTAGCTGATAACGCCCCACGCCATCAGAGTTCAAACACCACCACGGCACATTCCAGGAGTTGTTGAAGTAACTCTCTCCTACAAATCCAAACAGTTCTGCAAAGGTGCTCCCGGCAGATTCGTCTACACTGGTAAGTCTGTGGTTTCCATACTCCTCTTGGGATGATGACTCCCGTCTCTTAGTGATATTCAGGAATGAAAATTGCTGTTAAAAATAGGATGTGTCTTGCAGGAAATGTAGCTGGTGGTAGCTGGACCTCAAAAGACCTGTTCATACGGGCACCCAGGAGCTCTGGTGCCCATCCAACCTCTTGGGTCTCAAAAATGTCCCCATGTCCCATGGGATCCAGCTCCCTCACAAGATGTCTGTTACTTCCTGTTTTCATATTGGCCAGAAATAGATTAACAATGGTATTTCCTACTCTCCTCCAGCCAGAAAAAGGAGTTAAGGAGTGCTTAGTGATGCAAAATGTTTTTCAGGCCATCTATCCAAACTTCTTGAACTTCCCTGAAGGTTCAGTTGAAGGTTTAGGCATCGGTTCAAGGAGCTGTTGTTGGATCCAAATGACTTTATCCAACCCTATTCACAATCTGTCTCTAAAGAATCCCTCAGAATCTGAAACTTGGGATACAAACTCACTAGCCTGGGAATGATTTATTTATGCCAATTCTTTTAAATACATTTGATTTTAATTTACAACAGGGGAAGAAAAAGTCGGAACTTTGTGGTTTTGCAGTGGTTTTATTATGAAAATTCTTATTTTGGGATGAAGTATTGCTGGCTTTTTATCTGAAACGTGTATTAGAGTTTTTCTGGCATTTACCAATGAATTTAGCTGAGGTGCAGGGAGGGAAAAGGGAGAAATAGTGATTTAATTTACTGTACTTTTGGACGAGGATTCTAGGTAATAAATTTGATCTGATGAATCAATCTCTCTTTTGAAAACAAAGAGCCTTTAACTGTTTACTCGACAGACTGCAGGGATTCGGGGAGAGTCCTCGCCGCTTATTGGGTAGATAATGCAGATTGCAGATGATGTGCAGATGATGTGCATTTTGATGAATATTTTCCCACTAGACTGCAACTGTTTCTATCTATTAATTTAGATCTAATGGGAAAAGTGTGTTCCTGGGTAGTTTTAAGGGAGGACTTTTGAAAATGTTAACACATGCTGGATATGTTTTTGTGTCTGCCTAAGGTGTATTGTTGAAATGGACTTTTAAGTGATGGTAGCACCTGAGATTCCTACATTCTCTCTATTCCCAAAGAAATCAGAACCTGAGCAAAAACACTGACATCCAAACCTGGGTGCCTCACTTCTTGCTGGTGAAGGAGAGGATATTTATAGTTATTGATCTTTAGGATTGGGTTTCACCAGAGCTTCCAAATGGGATGGTGGTGACTGTGGTGCTTTTCAGGCAGATGATTTATTGCAAAAGCCAGAGTTGTTTTGTTTCAAAGGTGGTGAGCACAGGCGGGGCTGTGACTGTTGTGGGCTTAAAAATGCTCTTATGAACAATATTTTATATATATATATATACAGACACATAGATATACACATATATACGTATATGTATATGTAGAGTTTATGCAAAGGTACAGTGGAGTACTCTGAGAGTGTGACAAGCTAAAAGAAGTATCCAACAAAATAAAAAATGAATGAATTAAAAGCCTCAGCCCAAGTTCCAGATATTTGAGCTCTTGGGAGCTGCTGCAGTTCCACGGCGCACAGGGAAGCGCTGCAGATTTGAACCAGATGACGGTCTGGCTCTCAGGGCAGAGCCTGCAATTCTAACTTGCTTTAGAATAATGTCTTTAACTGGTTTCTGAGGTGGGGATTTTGCAAATTTGG
>WEIU01022448.1:73041-78825 GCA_013389925.1 Aegithalos caudatus
TCTGAATTCTGTTGGCTACCTAATTAAAAACCTTCAGCATCTGCAGTTTTCGCTAAGATAACTTACTTTAGCATACAAAAGTATTTTTGCTTTGAATATTTTTGTATATCTGTATATTTTAGCATGCATAAATATTTTAAAATTTCCATTCAAATCTAAACAGATAGTTTAACAGAGTTCTGAATGATTAAAATAATAACCCAGGCTTGCCTTCTTTTTTTAAAGTGGCAACATCCACTGTGCTTAAGCATTTAATAAAGCTTTTTATAGACTCTATGCATTCTGTGAGTTATTTGAGGTATTTTTCCAATATCCACGAGTAATACAGAGATTTCGCAACTTTGAGTAAGATCTATTTTTGTTTAAATTATTATACAACAGAGGAATACAGTTGTAGGAGCTCTGCTAGATGATCTGAAGGATCTGATTATAAGTCCTATTTGTCTAAATATTATATTAAAATATTACAGTATTATATTCTCACACTGGGTGATCGCTACCGAATATAAACGGGGAGAAGTTGTGCAGAATTCCAGCTCTTACAGATTTTGTTTGCTGAGGCATCACAGATTTCATCTGGTTCTGAGATGGATAAATACCTCTGCAGAGCTCAGCCAGTGACGACAGGCAGATGATCACATTTGCCATTTGCTGCCATCAGGCATCATTTAGAGAGTACCTGAAATTCTTATATTTCATTGCTCTCGTATTCAGAGGGCCTGAAATCCTTGTAGTGCACAAGGATTGTGTAATCCAGCTCTGTGGCACGGGAGAATTTCAGGAGGAATTTCTGTGCTCTCAGGCTCTTGTAGCAGAGTTCCAGGATAATTCTCTAAAACGTGTGTGTGGAAATAAGTGGATGGGGATGGATCCACATCTGTAAGGAGGAGATATTTATTCAGCTGTGTGGCCTAGCAAAGGAATAAACTCCCAAATAATACCCCAAATGGAAAAAAAAAAAAAAAGATAAAAGCTCAGTTTATTCCAGTAAAATATATCTTAATTAGCAAAGTACCTTGGAGTATTGAGCAGTTGAAATGTACATTTGGCTGCTTTGATGTAGTAGCACATGGTAACACACTTTACTAAATCAGGAATATGCTTTATTTCTGGAGTACAATATTTTGTTATTTTAGTCATATGTTGTTTTCATAAAATGCCATGTTTTGTTGTAGTTCCATATGTGTCGGGCTGTGGGACTTCCTTGGCATGATGAGGGCATTTATGATTTGATATCACACAGATTTCCTTCTCCTTCACTGAAATAGTGCCAAGTCCCTCCCTTGCAATGTTCCCTGATAAAAACTGGAATGGTTTGGGTTGTAGGGGACCTCAATTCCCACCCAGTGCCAGCCCTGCCATGGCAGGGACACCTCCCACTGTCCCAGGCTGTCCCCAATGTCCAACCTGTCCTTGGGCACTGCCAGGGATCCAGGGGCAGCTACAGCTGCTCTGGGCACCCTGTGCCAGGGCCTGCCCACCCTCCCTGTAAAAAAATTCCTTCTGGCCACATTCCTGTGTCACCTAGAATTTCTCATTAACCAACAGTCCTTCTCCTTGGGGCTGTTTTTACTGATGTGACCCCAAATTTCTCATGGTCTGCTCATTCTGTAACTTTAGATGATGGTAAATCTGTGGGTATTTAAATCCTGCAAACTGTTCTCACACTGAAATGTGTGGTGTGGCCTAATACAATAACTCCATTGACCAACACACCAAGTGGGTTTACTCCAAGTGTTTCCCATTCCCTACTTCAGACTTAACCTTTTAAGTCTTTATATATTTAAATATATCCAGCATCACTGGCTCTGAATACCCATAGCAATAGCAGAGTGAGGTCTGTACAACAGAGAACATGGGGGTGATGTCCATGTCTGTGTCCATGTCCATGTCCCTGGTGAGGCTGTCCCCTCCCATAAATCCAAGCATCATGTGGCTGTCTGGGACCAGACATGGAATCTTCCTATCCAGGTGCTCATCCAGTGGCCCTGGATGTGGAACAGGAGGGCACACCCAAGCAGAGGGTGTATGAGGTTCTGTTCCCTGTGTACGCCTGCTTCACTCATTTTTAGAGGGTTGTGTGGCATGCAAAGTGTTTTTCATTCATTCTCCCCTGCTCTCTCCCTCTCCTGCTCCTTCTCCATCTCATCCATTCATTCATTCATTTAAAGTAAATCTGCAGCTATTATGATGGTAATGACTTTTTTGGCAAACATCAGAGCCTGGAACACAATCGTTCTCAGTCAAAGTGGAAATGCAGATGCCCTTGAGGAATCGAGGGTCATGAGGTATTAGTGCTTCACTTGTCACTGAGTGCCACCATCAGAGGTGTGCCAAGAGCCCAGGTCCTGTGGTGGAACAGCCTGGAGGGGCTGGGCTGAGAATCCCTGAGGGTTATCTGAGGGTGGAAGACCACCATGGTCTTTCCATCAGATGTTTCTCAGCAGCCTCCTGGCATCTCTTGTGCAGTGAGGGTGCTCCAGCCCTGCTGAGACCCCAAAAGTGTTGGCACCAGGCTCTTGAAAGTCAAGGGACAGATTATTTTTCACAGAGTGTATTTAAACCTTAATTTGCTACACATTTGGGGAAGATGCTTGTTGTTTTTTTGATAACTCTCTGGCCCCTCACCCTTGTTTTCTCCCTCCCCTCATCCTGTGCTCCTTCCATCCCTCCTGGAGGAGGGGGGCACTGGTTGCTCTGGTGGGTGGTTGGAACAGGCCAGGGAGTGTTTTCATTTATATTTTTGCACTCTCCACTTTTGAGTGCAAAGTCTGCTCTGCTGGGGGTGTTCTGACCTACCCTACAGCAGACCCTGAGAGGGATGGATGATTCCTGACCTGAGTGATTTGACATTCATCTTCAAAAATACCAAAGCCACAAATGAGGCCTCAAAACACTTGTTTAATATTTCTTTGTTAACTCCTATCACAGACTGGTTTGGTCCACAAGGATCCTTTAAAGTCCCACCCCTGCCCATGGCAGGGACACCTCCCACTGTCCCAGGCTGTCCCCAATGTCCAACCTGGCCTTGGGCACTGCCAGGGATCCAGGGGCAGCCACAGCTGCTCTGGGCACCCTGTGCCAGGGCCTGCCCACCCTCCCAGACAGGAATTTCTCCCAGTATCCCATCTAAACCTAATCCCTTTCAGTCTGAAGCCATTCCCCTTCATTCAATGACTACATGTCCTTGTCCCCTCCTTTGTGAGCAGCACTGCATCCCACTGTTCCCTGCCAGGTTCTTCTTGATGCTTTTTTGGGGC
This sequence comes from Aegithalos caudatus, assembly GCA_013389925.1. NCBI lineage: Eukaryota > Metazoa > Chordata > Aves > Passeriformes > Aegithalidae > Aegithalos > Aegithalos caudatus. The sequence continues at coordinate 76,302 of WEIU01022448.1, forward strand.
TGCCTAAAAAACAGAGGCGAGACAAAATTAAGGGAATAAAAAGCAGTTCCATTTCTTGAAGGGCAGGACAATCCCTCCATTCACTGCCACAGACAGCCAGCATTGTGGATGTCAACACTTGGGGTGGGCTTTGCTTTCCAGTGAGGAAAATAAATAAATAAGCAAATATGTAAACAAACAAACAGTATGGAGGCAGTTTTCCCCATGTTAGCATGAGCATTTTAAGGAAAATTCTATATCATTATTGGATCGAGCGTAATTATGAGCTGACCTGTGAATTTTAGGCCTGTAATTGAAACAAGTGAGTGAGTGCCATTGTTTCCCTTCCTGCCATCTGAGGGAAAGTGAAGCAATTACGAGAAATCGGGGAGATAAAGACAAAGGCGTCGTTTTGGTTTTTTAATGAAAAATCTATTTTTAGTTTCTTTGTGGAATGAGGAGAACTTAAATGCCTTTAAATTTTTTTCTTGCTTGCTTTTTTTTTTTTTTTTTTACAGTAAATAGGTTGTCCTTAGTAAGTCCAGGGATATTAGTCCTGCTTCAACAAGCAAGAGTGCCTTCTGATGAATGATGTGTTCAACCCCTCCATGCCTTTGTATTTCCTATGCATTCCACAATGCTTGGCTCACCCTGCCGAGTTCTGTGATTGAAATTCATTGCCAAATTTATTGAGAAATTAATGAGAAAAGCTGCAAAGTATTGACTTTGAGAGGAAAACACAACTCATCTTGAATGAGGAGGAAAATGCAGCAATAATTTAGCCACTATTGATTTTGCCCTGTCCATGTATTGATCTTCATTTTACAATATTAATTTGCACCTGCAATCGGCTGCAAAGGGAACCGATTTCATTTCTTTGCAGTGTTAATGTGCAAAGCATTAGGTGCTCTTAAGAAGTGGTGGTATTACAAGTCACATCGGAACGGCTGATTTTTTCCTTATTTGTGCTTGTTACCAAAAAAGACTAAAAATTAATTTTTTTTTGTCTGACAAAATATTAAAGCGAAAACCCATCTCCAATGTATATACCTCATCTCAGCCCCGTAGGCTGCTTTTCATCTGAGTGAGGAACAATCAGCAACCTGAAATTCCAACCACTTCTCATCATCATGCCCATATCAGTTCAAAGTTCATGAAATTTCTATGAGCATTGATCTTTACCCATTGATTTTTTTTTGCAGCAGATCTTTGAAATTTTAATTTCCCGAGCATCTGAATTTCTTATAGATGAAATGCACTTGGTAGAGACAGTTGATGATAAAGTGGTGAACTTAGCATCATTTTAAAGCCTAAAAAAAGGAGAAAAAACAGGCATTTGCAGACTTTGTATAATGTTTTGAGGTGAAATGATAAAGGTGCTCTGATAGGGGTGAAGTATTCAGCAGGGAGTTAAATATCAATTTTGTCTTCAGTGGCCACACATTTTTAATGCAACTTTTTATACAGTCATTTTTGAAAGAAAAGCTATCTGGAGAAACAGCAGGACTAAGAGACATTCTTCACTGCACAATCATTTGCTCACAGCAGTCTTTATCACCTGGTCAAGTTCACCTAGTTACTTATCAGTAGGACATTTAATAACCTCAAGGTGATATAATTGCTATTGGCATTTTTCCCCCTTGGATTCAGCTGGTTAATGTGTAAACTACTTGTCAGCAAATAGCACTTTGTCACTGAAATCACTAACACCCTCTAGAGGAATGTCTCTGTATTGAGCAATTTAATTTTACTTTATTTAATTTTTACACATTACAACCTGTGTTCATTCAGGCACGTTGAAGCCTTGCAGTCTGCTAAAGCAGGGTGCGGGTGTCCCTGTTAGTAAAATATACTATATCTTATTTAACAATCCCCATGGCTTAATTGAAGCTCTCTCTTGTCCCTCAGAAAAGGAACTGCAGATGTTCTTATTATGTAGTTATGCTGCTAATGTGAAAAACTGCCTCATTACGAGGATCTGTTTGTAGCTAGAAAATTACTGCATTATGACAAATGCATGATTGGGAAGTTACAGGAAGATGATCATTATTGAAATGAAACTGGAACTCATTTAATAGCTGGAACCAGCAGCTGGAATGAAGCAAATGAATGTCTTCCTGTTTTTATTATTGCAGGCAGGTTTTTCAGTCAGAAAGAAAATTTGTGCCAAATCGGAGGCCGCGGATCTGTCCCCCCTTGCTGCGCTCGCCCTGGGGGAGAGGCTTGGTGGTGCTAAAAACGCCCCCTCCCTGCCTTGTGCCTTCTCCTGGCCTGCTTAATGACACTGCCCTTAAATCCACTGTTGTAGATTTAAGCACAATTACTTTACAAGTGTTTAAGTGTCCCTCAGTCTGCTGGAGCAGCTCTGGGGTCCCACAGGCCCCAGAGGCCCTGTGCCAGCCCTGGCATTGCGGACACCACTGGGCTGTGTGAGGGGCACTGAGGAGGGCCTGAACCCTCCCGTCCCCTCCTGTCCCCTCCTGTCCCCTTATGTCCCCTCCTGTCCCCTCCTGGCCCCTCCTGGCCCCTCATGTCCTCTCCTGTC
>WEIU01022448.1:88961-91461 GCA_013389925.1 Aegithalos caudatus
GTTGCAAAGAAATTCGCAAATCCTATCCCTAACCGAGATACCCCAAGTCTTCCTGGATAGATCTTTTCCTAAAAAAAAAGAATCCAGCTAAATTTTATTACGGCCGAAGGTAAAAAAAAAAAAAAAATTAAGAAAAATAAGTCCATTTGTATTTAAAATTAACTAAACTATGGATTAATCCTCACAATCATAAAACTGAAAGTAGGCATGCAGACAGGGATAAGACAAAATTCAGTGCATCCATGCCCCCAGGCACAAGTACTCAACACTCTCTGAATGTGAAGTCATTTATGAAGTCCTTTACAACATGCAGTCAAAGAGGTTAATTGAAAAATTTCTTAATGTCATTATGAAAGAACTAGATTAACCCAAGTTAATTCACTTTATTGTTCAAAATAAAGAGGAATAAGCATTGAACTCACTTGCAAATTTGGGGCATGAATTAGGGGTGAGATGTTGTCTTTAAGGACTCTGCCAGTTTAATTAAGATATGGAAAATTACTTATTGTTCTTCACCACTAAAGTGCTAGGAATTAACAGCCAAATGTGATGCCTGTGCCTTTCATATCTCTACCATGTGTTTGTTTGTTTAATACCCATAAGACTACATCATTAAACCTCAAGCACTGATTTCACTAATTCAGCACGAGAGCTACATGCTACAGCAGCAAACACCTTTCTGAGTCAATCATAATTGAACAGCTGGATGTAAAATACAATATTATTTTTAGGCTCGTCTCTAACTTTGACTTCAAGCCACAAGCCCTGTTTTCCTCCCAGACAAAATACCTTCCTACCTTTGTAATACATCCCCTAAATGTAGCGGCAGCACACGGGCGGCGCGTGTGACGTATTTTATCCACTTTATCAGTTCCTTGCAATTAGAGATGCTACAACTGCCAACATCGCTGCACTTCTCCCGTCTTAGTGAAACGTAACACAGGTTGTTTGTTTTCCTTTAGGAAGTATTACTTAAGAGAGCAGCAGACCTTGTTGAAGCCCTATATGGGATGCCCCATAACAACCAGGTAGGTCAGCGGCGCGCTCTTTGTTCCCACGCCGACACGTGTAGATCAATACCTGCTCTGTGCAGGGCTGGCAGAGCATCAGCACGTTGCCTTTGTACACAGCTGGGCTTTGCCAGCCACCTTGAGGGCAGTGTGATGTGATGCAATGCTCCGAGGGAAGCGCTTCATCTTCCCGTCCTCCTCTCGCTGCTCGTTTGCCTATCAGAAATGACAATTAAGTGCGAGGTGCCAAAAGCATAAGCAAGCATTAAGGCAAGAGAATAACCTTGAACTCGGGCCAAAATATACAGTGACTAATGGGAAGTCCTAAAGAAATCTGCTCAGCCGAGTGGATCAGCTGTGCTGTATTGTGCAAACTGCTGAAAATACAACTCCTGCCTTGGACGCATAAAACCCATGTGACGATTTTCACCTGACTTCCAGTGCTAAACTGGAGTTTTATGTCAATTTCTTTCTTTCTTTGTGCCTGTTGTGTTGAGGTTCAATTGGGCATGGGAAGGAAAAAGAGGAGGCGTTGTTGAAACAAGCAGCAAACCCCCCACCCTCGCTATAATTCCACATGAATCTCCTTGGTAAATTTTGGCGCTGTTGCGGCTTGGAGCGCTTTCCCATTTTGGAATTGTCAATGCTTATTTCGTGTCTCTCTAGGAAATAATCCTGAAACGAGCAGCTGACATTGCTGAGGCGTTGTACAGTGTGCCCCGCAACCACAACCAGATCCCCACTCTAGCCAACACTCCGGCCCACACCGGCATGATGGGCGTGAACTCCTTCAGCAGCCAGCTCGCCGTCAATGTCTCCGAAACATCACAAGCCAATGACCAAGGTAGGTGGGATTTCAAGGGTTAATCCTTCACCTTGTTGGCTGCTCTTGGCCTGTCCGTGCCAGCTGATGTCACTGCTGTGTCCTCCCTCTCTCTGTCCCCTGTAGCCGAGTGCCTGAGCGCGGAATGAAATGCCGTCTTTAACTTTCTCGTAATATTTAATTCTCCCTGTTCTTTCATTTACTGTTGTCATAAAGCATCTCCGGTGGGGGAAAAAAAAAAAAAAAATTGGCAAAGTGTAGAAAGCTCTTTGTTATTCGCAGTAAATATACAGCGTGTATGGTTGGTTTATAAAATAATTATGTCTCGGTACCTCCACCTGGTTTTGGAATATTTACACAGATAAATCTAATTTGATGTCTGTGATTTTAAAATACTTTGTTTGTAGGCATGTGTGACATATATGTTACTAATAAAAGTAATAGTTGATTTAATTTACCTGTTGTAATTGAAAATGCATGTAGCATATTGCATTTGAAATTAATTTTGATACTAATGAAAGGAGGGAAACAGGATTATTAGATATGTTCAAACGCTTTTTTTTTTTTGCTTGCAACGTAATTATTAAATTGATTGCTCAGATAGGAACAAATTGTTGTTTAAAATCCTGATTCCGCTATGTTTCCTCTTCTAAAAAGATTGTCTTTT
>WEIU01022448.1:106860-130680 GCA_013389925.1 Aegithalos caudatus
TCCAGGCTCTTGTGCCCACAGACATAAAAGAAACTGCAATGAGTATAAATAATTATAATAATAATAGAAATAATAATAATAGTAACAACAACAGTAATAATAATAATAATAATAGTAACAATAACAGAACCTCCAATAACCATTTCACAAGTCTGTTTGGGCAGACCAGTTCAGTCCATGGTGCTTCTTCACTCTCTTGGTTTATGTGTCTCAGAGTAGGTCATTAATCCAAAAAATGCTGTAGCATCCCAAGTATCTCTGCAATTATCTCCAAGATTTTTCCTCAATTATTTCCTCACATATTTAACCCCTTAAGCACAGCCTGAAAGAATTTACAGAGGCCAAGCAGAGGGTAGGGACCAGCCAGAGGCTCTGAGGCACCAAGGGGTGAAGCCAAGCCCATGGGTGAGGACCATGGACCTCACAAATCTTAACAAATCTTAACAAATCTTAACAAATCTTAACAAATCTTAACAAATCTTAACAAATCTTAACAAATCTTAACAAATCTTAACAAATCTTAACAAATCTTAACAAATCTTAACAAATCTTAACAAATCTTAACAAATCTTAACAAATCTTAACAAATCTTAACAAATCTTAACAAATCTTAACAAATCTTAACAAATCTTAACAAATCTTAACAAATCTTAACAAATCTTAACAAATCTTAACAAATCTTAACAAATCTTAACAAATCTTAACAAATCTTAACAAATCTTAACAAATCTTAACAAATCTTAACAAATCTTAACAAATCTTAACAAATCTTAACAAATCTTAACAAATCTTAACAAATCTTAACAAATCTTAACAAATCTTAACAAATCTTAACAAATCTTAACAAATCTTAACAAATCTTAACAAATCTTAACAAATCTTAACAAATCTTAACAAATCTTAACAAATCTTAACAAATCTTAACAAATCTTAACAAATCTTAACAAATCTTAACAAATCTTAACAAATCTTAACAAATCTTAACAAATCTTAACAAATCTTAACAAATCTTAACAAATCTTAACAAATCTTAACAAATCTTAACAAATCTTAACAAATCTTAACAAATCCCTGGAGCTGTTAAAGCCTGAGCAGCAGGGGCCCAAGGATATCAGTACTTAGCAAAATATAAACATAAATGATGGGGTTTTTTTTTTAAATTAGAAAGCTACTCAGACACCTTTCAAAGCTCTAAACCAGTATTAATTTCTGAAATAATCAATTTACAGAGGTCCAAGCCATCCTTGCCCACCTCAGTCCCTTTCCAGAGCTGCACATCCCCACCCAGGGATTTGCCAGGATCCTTCAGCAGCTCAGCCCTGAGCAATGACAGAGCACAGGGAAAATACAGAGTAAGAGCAGCACTTCCAACAAAAAATTTTTTCCTGGAACAACCTATTCAAGGTATTGAACAAAAGACTTTGAAAATACTCTGTTTTGGTGGTTGTAAAAGGATATGACTAAGTAATTAGAATAAAATAATAAAAAATATAAAATAATAAATACATAAATAAATGCAGAAACACAGAAATTAATAAATACAGCTGAGCCATTAGCTATATTTACATTAGTGATGATAGCAGAAAGCTGAAATAAATAATTTTAAACTTGGTTTGTTGTTTTTTTTTTTTTTAATTTTTTATTTACTTTCCAATGTGGAAAAGCAGCTACAAAAATCTGCTCATGCTGACCAGGTGCAGCCCCCAAGAATTATGAAATAATCTATGGGAACTTTACCTAGAGGAGAGATTTTTCTCCCAAACTATGTGACAGGGAGGGTTTATTTAGCATTCTCCTGATGTCACAGAGCCACAGAATGGTTTGGATTAGAGGGGACCTGAAGGATCCCCCCCTGCTGTGTGCAGGGACACTTTCCAATGTCCCAGGCTGCTCCAAGCCCTGTCCAGCCTGGCCTGGGACACTGCCAGCTGCTGAGGCTGGCATTTCACCCACGGGTTTGGGTCCGTGCAGAGACTGCCATGGGAAGGGGCCCAAGGAAAAGAAGAACTTTGATAAATAATTCAAATTAAATGCAAAATAGTTTTCGGCAGAGGACGCTTTCTGAGGTCACTTTGAGGTGGTTCAGATGGCAGAGCTGGCAGGACCCAGCTCAGCACCTGGAGTCAGAGATTGTGCAGTGACAAACTCGGTGACAGAAATTTCAGCAACAGCAGAGTTGGGTTTTTTTCCTCTTCATTTCAGTGTATTCATCTGGTTCAGGTCAATGACGAATTCACTCAGAACTGAAAACATGATTGGGAGTTGGAAGAGCAGAAAATGTGTTTTCCTCTCCCTATCTATGAATAAAAAATAAATTCAAAAGGATAAGATCTGCTGGGTTTTAATATCTTAAGGACGTGATGATCAGAAACCACATATTAATTTTTTTTTTACTATAGATAATAATATCTCCTTTGCATATTAGCTTTATCAGTGAAATTAATTAATGAAATTTATCATTCAGGTGCAGAATATGCTCCTTGATTTTGCAGCCACCAGCTCTATTTTGGTAGGTCTGGTTAACTGATGGAATTAATGCTGTTCTCACCACAGTGGTACTGAACTCTCATTTCCATCCAAAAAGAACTTGACAACTCAAATAATAAAAAAGAAATGCAACATTCTGCATTCTCATCCCTACAAAGATATAAACCACATAATCAGATTACAAAATATAATTGCATACATGAATGTAAATAAATTAAATAATAGGGAGAGCTCCGTGATCAGTCAAAGGAAGTGCAAATTCAGTAACGCTCTTAGATTTGAACAAAAACAGTTAAATTTGTTGATAATAGGAATAATCTCCCCTTAGGAGAATGAGCTGACATTCTCAGGGAAAAATTAATAAAAGATAGATCAGACAGTACATTTTCCCTCATTTTCAGTGAAAATCATATTTGAAAACCATCTTGAATGGGGATAAGATTGAATTTTCTAGACGTTTTGAGGGAAAGAAACTTGTGGTTTCCTCAAAAACTTTTTTTTTTTTTATCCTTCTAGTCAAGTTTTGAGTTATTTTTTTCCCCTCTTTTTATTTTTCCTTCTTTTTTTTCCCCTTGTCATCCCCCTGAAGGGGGGCAGGGTGGTGAGCAGCCAGATGCTGGAGGACCAATGGCAGAAGGAGAAATGTCCATATCTGAATGCATCCCTAAATAAAGTTACCCTGTGAGCCTCAGCCTTTGGGCTTTTCCTCCTCTTTCCCAGAAATCCACCCTTCTTTTTCCTTCCCTTGACCCATATCTTCCTGAACTGGGATTTAGCAATTACACTCCTCAGGCTGCTTATTAAAACCTCCTCGTGCATCTCAGTTTCCCAGCAGAGCCCTCCTGTCACTGTTGTTTGATCTGGCACTGAGCATGGAAACAGTAAAATCTGGGATCAATGCAGTCGTTTCCAGCAGCCCATCTGGGGCCTTTCCAAAGCTGCTGTGGGGAAAACTGAGCCCAACTTCATCCTGTGCTGGGGGGACACCTTTGGGTGATGTTTTTCCAGTGCCAGGTGATGTAAAGGAGGTGCAATATCACAGAGTTGTGGAATGGTTTGGCTTGGAAGGAACCTTAAGGCTCATCCAGTTCTAGCCCTGTGCAGGGACACCTTGCACTAGACCAGGCTGCTCCAAACCCATCACACACCTGTGTGTGCTGCAGCCTGCAATAACTTAGATTTAACACTTTTTTTTCTTTTAAATCACTATTTAAAAAAAAAAAATTCCAAATCCTTGGAGGTCATGTGATACAGGAGATCACAGGTGCTTGGTGATGCTGCTGGCACAGTTCAGTTCCAGCCCCTGAGGGCAGAGCTGTGACACCACAGCTGATCTCCTGAAATTCTCCTCTTTGGGCTGTGTTTTGCTGCCTCACTAAAGCTAAGCTGCACCTACCCCAGCCTGGCCTTTGTTCAGTAAGAGGCTGAGCCTGAGCTCTCTCCCAGCCAGCACCGGAGCACCTGGAGCCTGGTGGTGCCCAGGGATGGCAGAGGATGTTGGATCTTTGATGTTTCCAACAAGGTAAATCCTCTCTCCTTTCACCACCCCTCCTCTCAGCCCTCACTCAGTGCTCATGCCAGGCTCCTAGTGGGGGATAACCCATCCCAGCCTGGGCTCAGTTCCTTGGAATACATGATGTGGATCCTGGGAAGCCTCCTTGGATCCGCCCCACTGAGGTACAGGCACAGCAATTAGTAAAATCAAGGTGTATTTCCTACATCATGCAGCTGGGGGCATTTTGCAACTCATTTCGCCAGAAAAAAAACTTGTTATTTAATTGCCTTGGCTGCTGCTGGATCACATTCAAAATGAGTGGGAATATCAGGTCCTGCCAGATATATTCAATCATATTCCTGCTTTTTTTCCCTGGCTGGATCCGACGTGCCAGTAAGCAGTGAAGCAGTTAAATATGGACATGTGAATTCCAGCAATGCTGAGATTTCAAACTTAACACCCCACCAGGATGAGTGAGGAAAACAAGCATCTCCCTCCACTCCATCCCTGTCCCTGTGGTGAGTTTAACAGAAAAAGAAAAGAATTTACAATGGTTTGGCCAAACAGTGGAAATTGGATATTTCCCATTCACCCTGATAAACCAAGAATAACACCTCGTGCAGCCCCCAAATAAATAGATTATAATTTAAAAAAAAAAAGACTGCTAGAATACAGAATTTTGGATGAGGTGAGGCCAGAGCTGGTGGGCCTGGTGGAGGTGGGGTACAGTGGCACTGTCCCCCCTGGATGGGATGGGGCATCTCCCACCACCACAACCCTGTGCCCAATTGGAGCTGGGTGGAGAGGGGGGGAAAAAAAAAAAAAGATATCTCTATATGACTCCAATACTGATTATTAAGTTCCTAAGAGGCAATCTAATTTAGCTATATAAAATCATGAAAGGGGAAGAATTAATTGATACTAATGAGTTATATGAGATAGCATCATAATTAATTCCTAAATAGAAAGAGGACATAGGCTGGAGCAAGGAGGGGGATCAGACTGGCCTATATATCATAATAGATTACAGAGGCTACTTGAGATGAGAAACAAACTGCCAAAGTCAGAGTGGGACCAAGTTAGGAAGTCTTTGCCAAGGCAAAGAAAAGTCTTTCCAGCAACCCCTGGAAGCTGGGAAGTTCAAGGACCACTTTGCCATGTCCCTGCTGGTCCCTCCATGGCATTTGCACCTGCGACCCCCTGGCCTGGTCTGTCCTTCAGGGAGCACAAACACAGCCCACGCTGGTGGTTGCTGAGGTAACTACAGAGATTTTATTTGATTTTTCACCCCCTGAATTGTGTGGTGAGTAAATCAGTGCATAATCCCATGGCAGCTTCACAGAGTGCTACAAACCCACATTGTTGCACCAATTTGGACAAATAATTTGGAGCCAAGTTGCCTTTTTTTCTGCTTCATTTTGGATATAATTGCTCCTTTGGGGTACAAATCACAGGTGAGCACTCATATACTGGAAAACAAAGACCTATGGTGAATCACAGAAACAAAATTATACAAGCACAGGGCTTTGTTTCTGTAAATTCCATAAAATCAGCATCACATCCTGGCTCCATGTTCACCAACACAAATCAGAGACCTCTGCAGTCTATCTCCTGAAAACCAGTATTAGAAGTTGTGTTTGGTTTTTGTTCTCCATCTTAGGTTTAGTTTGCAAAAATATTCAGTTGCTACTGCAGGGTAGAGCTCAAAGTATGTTCATTTATCAATGCTGAGTGCTTTTTTCGAGGGAAAATCATGGAAAACTATTTCAATTTTCATAGTTGTGTTCACCAAGAGAAAAAATAAACAGGAGAGAGCTGGAGAGGGATTTTGGACAAGGGCCTGGAGTGCCAGGACAAGGGGGATGGCTTCCCACTGTCAGAGGGCAGGGTTAGATGGGATATTGAGATGAAATTAAATATTATCATATAATCTAAGCCAGGAGTGGGATGCAGCCACGCAGAGAAATGGAAATGGGGTAGAAAAATCAGTAATACAGATGTGAGCTGCTGATGTACATCAGCCTTAATTTATTATTGATGCCATCTCCTAAGATTTAACTTCATCCTTAAAATGCTACCCATACTGGAATTTTCAAAATCAGTGCTAGCCTGGTAATATCTTCCCAGTACAAATAAATGAAACATTAAATGGAAATAATGTGTGGATTTCCAGCTCTGGGTTTGCTGCCCAGTTTAGCACTGCCACTGGTGCTTCTTCCTCATGACAAATTCACAGTGATGAATGTACCAAACAGGCCACAGTGTTTCTAAAAATTACACCTAGATTTGATGGAGAGCCAAGGCAGTACACTACAAAAATATTTGAGCCGGAGAAATATTTGAAGGAAGATGAAGGAAATGGTAAAGAGAAGGATGAGGATGGAGAGAATGATGAAAATTAGCAAAGGGGTGAAAAAAAATGATTGAATGATTAAATAAATTGTGAAAATGCAGAAGAATACGATGAAAATTAAGAAAATGTAAACAATGGTGAAAAAACTATGAAATAAATGGTGATGATGAAAATGATGGAAAAAAAAGAAGCTGATGAAAATGGTGAAAAAAATGATGAAATTGCTAAAATTAAGAAAATCATGAAAAAAATACGAAGATGAAGAAAACAATGAAATAAATGATGCAGACGAAGAGGAACAAAAGGTGAGGAGGAAGAAAAGCTTTTCACATTTCCCAACCAGAGCCACCCCAACAGGCTCCCCGCAGCCGGATCCCGCCCGCAGGTGGAAAAGCCGCTCGGACAGCGGCACAGAGCTGCTGATAAATCTAATCCTGAAGGATTGGAAATGAGGTAAAAGAAATTCTGATGAAAATTATGTACATGTACTCTGGCAAGCTCATAAACACTGCAGCCATGATAAGTTTTCTTTTTTTTCTTTTTTTTTTTATTTATTTTTTTTTTTAAGACCCGACACAACTGTGTAAGCCCAAACTCTAATTTTTACAGCCCTGGGTTTGGAGATCTGTCATTGGGAGATATAATGGAAAGAATAATTGCTTGGTGGCTGCACAAACAGGAGATGTGTTGTCAGGCTGCAGTTTGGAGGCTACATCTGGCTTCGGAAATGATTGATGCTGTCTCTGTGCGTGTGATTCAGGAAACCATTTTTTCTCCTTTCTTTTTTTTTTTTTTTTTTTTTTTCCCTTTTTCCTCCCCAACACAACCAGCACGCTGAACCTTCAATTAAATCAGTATTAAAGAAAAACTTTTGATTTATTCCTCCTGCGTCGCGGCGCTGCGNGTCATGTCTGAATAACACAACAGCATTCTCATTTCCTAATACTCTGCTTTTTACTACTTTGCATTCAACTGTGAAAAGTCTTTTAAAACTCTGAACAGCAGTAAAACTTGAATGAATTTTTGACCCATTATTGCATAGCGGGTGCGCTTTCCAAGTTGGAGAGACTGCCAAGTTCTCCCCACCTAATATTTCCACTTTAATTGTGCCACTTGAGAAATTTACGTGCCTCAAAATATGGCATGAATCTTACGCTTATTGCAGTATCATTAGCAGCAACATTTAAGCAACATCTGTGTGCTATAGAACTAATTGAAGTAGCAGAAGTGGCAGCTGTAAATCCACAGGAAGATGGCAGTTTGCACCCAGCACTGCTGAGTTAGCGGGTAACTGTCAGCCTGTTCCTGCAATCTGCTCTCGAGGACTACGGTACAGGCACACAATGTCCAAAAAAATACAGCGAGGAGGCTAATGATCCTATTAACCACTTTGCTGCACCAATTTGGCTGTTTTTCCACTTTCCTTGTTGGATTTCATTATATATTTCACCGTTCCAGTAAAAAAGTCCAGTATGAGACGTACTCGCTTACTTAAGGGGGGGGGAAGCTCCTGCTTGGTCGAATCAACACAAAAACGACTCCCTTTTCTTTTAAAATTCCATGTACTTCACCATCTTTCCCATTGTTTAATTTTTCTTCATCACGCACGCCCGGGTGAAAAAGAACTTTTCCCAACTGTTAATGCTGGTATTTAAAGCAATGACATTTTCCTCCCCGGGATGTAACATTTCCAATAATCAATAAAGCTGGAGGCAGAGGAGGGGAGGTGAAAGCCTTTTTGGAGGCTCCAGGGTGGAAGCACATCTTCATCGGGGCCGGGAACGCCGCGCGTGGCCGGCAGCACGCCAGCCCGGGCCCTGATTGCACTAATTGGTGATTACAGAGGGAGGAAGGTGTTTCAAGCAGCATGTCCTGGAATTACCAACTAATCCAGGCACAGGGTTCAGAGCCTCTCCAGGCAGCGCCGCTCTTTCCATCTTCATTTGCGCCTTGGGTGGGGAAGAGCGGGTTCAGCAACCCGGCGGCGCTCACACGGACACGGGGGATGGAATCCAGCAGGACGCAGGAATGCTTTGGAGCCAGGGCAGAGAGGTTTTGGAGGCCACCTCATGGAGCATCCCCCCACCGCCACCGGCCACCTCCATCCCGGCCACGGCACGGCCCCGGGGAGCCGGGAAGGTGCCGCTGGAGCCTCCCTTGCCATGATCTGTTTGCCAGGAGCCCGGGTTCATTAGAGGCCCGGCACGTCTGCAGGGCTGCCATGTGACAGGCAGGGAGCCACCAGTATTTGTTGTCTTAATGCACAAGTACTCGGGGACCCGACTGATAAAGGAAAAAACCGCTCGGAATCTGCTGCTCTACACGCTCAGGGTGGCACGGGCCAGCGCGATATTGAAAATCAATAGTCACGTGGTGGTTTAAAGGTTAGAGGTCCCCTGAATTAACTTTCTAGTACTAAATTACCAGATCTGTTTATTTATTTATTTACCTATCCGCCTCTTTATTTTTTTTTTATTTCCCCTTTGGCAGCGGCTGGGTGGGGGGAGATGCGCCGGCTTTAAAGGTTTGCACCAGGAGGAAACAGCAAAACATTTTAATACTCGGTGTGAGGATTTAAATGTGAGGATTTTAATAATGGGAAAATTTAGAAGACACAGAGCAATGTCCAAAATGGCAATGGAGCCAGGAGCATTGGTAGTGGCCTGAAAATTAAAATGTGGCTTCAGTCATTTAACCCACATCTGTACAATGCCTGCATTTGTGCATAGTGTAATATTAAAATGAATCCATCTTTTATTACTGACAGTGTTTAGAAAATGTGAAGGAAAGGTATTATTTACAAATATTTATTCATTAGGAATGAACAAGTATTGTTGTCACAAATAAATGGAATGATTAGGGTCAAAGCTTGTGAAGACATAACATTGCTTTTCACCACTGAGCACAGTGCCCTCCCAAGGACTGCTCCAGTGTGTAGCTACTCACACCTGGAAGCAAATTCATGACAGGTCTTTAGCTTCCCTGCTTTCAGGTACTGCAAAACCCATATCATGCTTTTTTTCACTGAATGGATTTCTTATTTAATTTATTCCAATGTTCCCATTCTCCTTGTTTTCATTCCCTAGGTACCCTGGCAGCTGGATTTTCAATATCGTAGGATCACAGAATATCCTGAGCTGGAAGGGCCCACAAGAATCAGCAAAGTCCAACCCCTTGAATGTTGGAATACTGAATATTTGCAGCCTGGGCTGGTGTTCCTCAGAGGGGCCAACAGGGATGTGTGTCCCAGCTGCCCACTGGACACAGCACCGTGGCTGTGGGAGCTTTGGGATTTGGCAACCCCCCTGAGGGACACCCTGCTGGCTTGGGCATTGCCACCTTGGCAGATCCCAGGATGGGATGGGTTGGAAGAGCCCTCAAAGCCCACCCAGAGCCATGGCAGGGACACCTTCCCCTGTGCCAGGCTGCTCCAAGCCCAGTGTCCAACCTGGCAGTGGCAGCAGTGCCAGGGGCTGTGCTGGGGCTCCCCAGGATGCCCCTTTTCCATGGGAACATCCTGGAGGGCAGAGGCAGCCCCAGGTTCTGTCCCCTCTGTGCCACCTGACCCCTCCGGGTGACCCCAGGGAGGGAAGAGCTGAAGCAGCCACCGAGCCTTTGAAGCACCAGATGTGGCAGGAAGAAAACACTTCCAGGAATTTTAGACACGGCAAAAGATTTTTCTTTCTGGGTCAGAGACACTTCTCCAAAGCCTTTTTTTTTTTTTTTTTTTTTCTAGAAATACTTGGCTCTTTTAAGATTTATTGATTGCTACAGCTTAAATCTAATTTTCTCTGACCACAGTGTGTCCATAGTGTGGTGTCCCAGCCAGGAAGGGACACCCAGATGCTGCCACCAACAAGGCACTGGAGCTGGGCCAGGGGCACAAATAAAGTCCAAAATAAGAGGAAAAATCCAGGATAACCACTCAGGTCTCATTGCTGGACTAAATGAAGCAGATCTAAAAAAAATTCCAAACTACATATTGTAGGATTTTTCCCAGAGAAATACCAAGTGTCTTCTTTCAAAATTAAAATATTTATTTTAAAATTTTAATTTTTAATTTTAAAATTACTTTTAAAGTATTATTTATTGTTATTTGTTATTAATTTTTATTTTTAATTTTTAATTTATATTAGTTTATATTATTTATATTAGTTATGTGATTATTTACAACATATCACACTATATAATAATTACACATAATACAGTATAATATAATGCAGTATAATATAAATGTTATAAATTATTTTTTAAAATAAAACTTTAAATAATTTAAAATTTAAAATTAAACTTAACCTTCACAGCTCTGGAATCTTCAGACTCTTGTTCATCAGTGTCAGACCCATCCCTGCCATGGCCACCTCCAGTTTTTGGGTATTTCCAGGTGTGTTCCACCTGCACACAGAGGCTTTGAATACACACTTCCCAAAATTCAACCTAAAGCACACATTACATTTTGATAAATAAACAAATAAAAGATGAAGATGAGGTTGTAACTAATAAAAATCTCCTGGTGCTCAGGGTCTGCTCAACCCCTACACAATTTTACCTGTGTGAAGAACCCTGGTCACATACTACAGGATCCATGTACCCAGAAATTCCCACATAAGTGGGAATTTACCAGGGTAGAAACCAGAAAATCAACATTTGAAAGCATAACAAGAGCCAAGAATTCCTGGTTTACACATCCACAAAACAACCCTATAGAAACCTCAAGATTTCTTTTTTATAACTGTCGCCCTTAACCAGCACACCACTCCCCCAATGTTTATTTCTGCCAGCAACCTTATTAATTCCCATACTACTTCTGGACCGTGCTTGCACTACAGAAATAATTTTAATTGAACATTTATTAAAATAAATGCTTTGTCAGGACATCCCCACTCCATCTGGCTGCACTGGGCAGGCATTATTTCCTGGATGTGTCTGCTTTATACAACGTCCTCTCCCACAGCTCTCGCTGACGACCAGAGCTGATGATTAGATTGGGGTGGCTCTTGCCCAGCAGTGTTTTGTGCCACAGCCCTCTCTGTCTCGTGGCCATGAGCTCACATCCATGCTCTCCACAGGGCTCTTCCTCCTCTGCTGCACAGAACTGGGGTTTATTTGGGAGGAGACATCCACAGCCCACCAAGCTGACAAAAGGCAGAGATCTGCTATAAATAACCCACCCTGCCAGGCTGCACGGGCTGTGTTTGGTGGTTTTGTTTGTATTTTTTGTTAGGTTTTTATTCTCTTGTTTTTTGGTTTCTATATATATATTTTTTTTGTGTGTGTGTTTTTTGTTTTGGTGCTTTTTTTTTTTTTTTTGTGTGTATTTTTTTCTTCATGGAGTTTGTGCAAGCTCAGTTACAGAGATAAGAGTTTTGATAAAAAAAATAAAATATGAATTGGGTTCCTAGAGTTAAATTTCAACCCCTGAAAATAAATGAAGCCGAGCTTTCCTCTTTCTCCCTCCCCACCACACTCACCTGCTGGCAAACAGATTCTGGGCACCAAAAAGCCCTTTTTTAGTACTTTCAGCAGCCAAACATTATTTTTATTGCTGGCACCACGAACAAACAGCAAACAAACAGGAGACACAGTGAATTCACAGCATTGTGCAGTTAATCCTCCATTCACCAGCGTATCAAAGCACTTTTGTGTTACTTCTGCTGTGCTTCATCTTCATGAAAACCAGGATTTTTATGGGATATCTCCTTCACCCCAAACCCGGGGCTCTTGCTCCACCTCTGGCCAGACCATGGGGATTTGTTCCCTCCCACAATGAGGGAAGTGGTGTTTTCTGAAACTTCAGAAGGCAGCTGGATATTCACTAAACTGGTTGGGTTTTAATTTATTCCTCATCCAAAGCCTCTAACAGAAATGGTCTCTTATAATGGAAATTAAAAATGCTGCAGCTCCCCCAAGTTTGAAATTTATTTTCTGTGCTCCGGGAGTTTCCCATTCTTCAGCAGTTTTGAGTGTCTGCTTGTTTAGTGATTTTGGGGAGGTTCTTATGCTTTTTAGCATTTCTGCTCTGTAGAAGTTCCTTGAGACACTCAAGAACTCCCTGGTTGTGTCACCTCGAATCCTGTGTCCAGTTCTGGCCCCTCAGGACAGGGAGGACATTGAGGAGCTGGAGAGTGACCAGGGAAGCTGGAGCTGGGAGGGCTCAGCCTGCAAATTCCACACTTTTGGTCAAAGCTTGTCTCAATAGATGGATTTATCTTCAGAAATGAAATAATCCCAACAGTGCTCTGTAAACGAGGGTGAGGTTGTGGCTGTTCCATCCCTGGCAGTGCCCAAGACCTGGCGGGACATTGGGGACAGCCTGGGACAGTGGGAGGTGTCCCTGCCATGGCAGGGGTGGCACTGGGGGGATTTGGGGTCCCTGGCATGGCAGGGGTGGCACTGGGGGGATTTGGGGTCCCTGGCATGGCAGGGGTGGCACTGGGGGGGATTTGGGGTCCCTGCCATGGCAGGGGTGGCACTGGGTGATATTTAAAGGTCTCTTTCAATCCAAACCTTTCTGTCATTTGATGAACTCCAAAGCAAGATCAAAGCCTAACCTTTGGGTAGTGTGACATTCCAGGATCCCAAATATCCAAATAACTGACCCTGAGTGTGTTGGTTATACATCATTTTGCAGGGCATTAGACATGCAATATTTCTATGAAAATTTAATTTGCTAATGATGGAATAATCCTACTTTAGCAGGACGTCTTCCCTCACGTTTGGAGCACGGTGTCGAATCAAGAGTTGATGTATTTGGTTTATTTTCTGTTGTCAGGCAGGGAGGGCTGTGACTCACAGGCACTCAGCACACACTGGAGTTTTCCTTTTTCTGAAGGCTCTGCTGCAAAATACTGTTACAGTCACTCTCTGTCCATGGAGGTGATGATTCCCTGTGAAAACCTGGCATTAATTATTCTTCTGACTGTGACAACAATAATTTAGCCTATTTTTTATTAAAGAAGCATAGATCAACATCAGTTTATAATTACATTTTCCTTAATAACTGGCCCATGTATTTTTCTGGCTCCCAAGCTCCAAAAACATGAGTTTTGAGGGAAGATGTCCAGGCTGAGATCCAGATGTGGATGGGTTTGGAGCCCAGGGATGTTCAGAGCTGTGACTGGGGCTTCTGCCATTGCTGGCTGGAATTCCCAAAGCCTGCAACATCCACGTCCTGCAGGGCAGAACAAACCTGACCCCAACCCTGTCCTGATCCCTCCCAGCCCTGGGGGGCCACACCAGCTGGATGGACCCTGGGATTCCCTTCTGAGCAGTGCCACCACAGGGTACAAGGATCCACCTCAAATTTTGCTGTCCTGCTCATCAGTGGCAGTGGTTTGGGGAAGATCAGGAATATCCAAGGCACAGACAGGCAATCCACTGCCAAATGCTTTGGCTGCAGCACCGAAGGATGGAGCCAAAATCAGTTTGGTGATAGCTGGGCAGAGCACAAGGAACAACAGGGGTTTTGTGGTGATGTGACACAAAAGTAAAGTTGGGCAAAACCCGTCCGCAATTTCAGCCTGTGTGTGGCAAACACCTCGAATCACAAAATCTGCTGGCTTATTTTACGAACAGAAAAGGGCTTCCTGCTTAAAAGTTTAGAGAGAAATTTAAAAGGCGACTTGCAATGAAAGCCAAGTTGAGAAAAAAGAGAAAAAGAATCCGAGAGGCATCCCTGAGGAGAGGAGAGAGCACAGCAACGCGGCCATCAGCTACTCATGTGTCAAGAACAGATGATCTGCCCGTCATAATTAAAGAGAGAAGCTTTAAAAAAAAAAACACCAAAAAACCCCTCAAGGAAGCAGGAGGTGCCAGGAAAACTTGAGTGGAGCGGGAGCTGCTGGCTCAGACGAGGGGAAAGGAGGAGATGAGGGGCAAGGAGAGGCAGCTCCCAGCAGGGACAGGCACCCCGAGCTGACACGGCTGCCCGGGCTCGGCCTGGCCCTGTGATTAATGGCACTGCCACACAAAGCAACGCCTGCCACCAGGAGCCATCCTCCTAATGCATGTCACAAACCTCAGAATTCCTCTTGGAACGAGACAACAGCGAGTTAAATTCCTGGCTCGCTGTCACCGTGTCACTTACAGAAGGAGTTGCGCCGGGGAGCAGTTGGCTACTGGAGTAATTTGAATGGAAATGTCAGTTTTCACAACCTGTGATTTGAGGTGAGTGCCCTGCTATTATACTGAGGCTCTGGCAGGCTGAGTGCTCGCTGCCACCTCCTCTCACATCCCTGCCTGCTCCTGCCACCCACCCACACCAAAAAAATTCGCTTTTCCTCCTCTGCATCACCTGCAGTCCTAAGGAGGAGCAGCTCGTGTGGGTGAACATTCCCTGTGCCTTGCCCTGGGCTGGCCAGATTAATCCTGGCTTTTTAATTCCTGCAAAGATATGTGCCTCAAAACCTCCCCCAAAAGAGTGAGCTGTTCCTGGATAAATTGATTAACCGAGACTCACGCTGACCTCTGGGTTTTGTCTGAGTAAGGACTTCTGAATCTGGTCAATATGTCTTACTGCTAAATACTTGCAGGACTTGCTACAATGAGGTTGTACACATCTTATACACCTCTGTGACAGGTTCAGTCAATTCCTGGCACTGCAAGGGGAAAAAAAATTCTGTGCAGAAGCACCTGTCCATCAGCAGCACTGTTGTATATGTTATATACACATTTATCCAGATATTGTGGTGTTTGAAAGGCCTCACATCCACTGCACACCTTGGGCACTGCTCTGTCTCCAGTGATTCAGGAGGAAATGCAGTTAAATCAGCAGGGCTGGCAATCAGGAACTCTCAAAAGTTTAACTTCAATCCCTTAACATCAGTTTATAAGGATTTGTAAGGATTTATAAGGATCCAAACACAGTATTCCCACAATTTTACTACATTTCAGCCTTTGTGAAAACACCAGAAATGCACAGAATCGTAAAATCCTGGATCCAGGGGCAGCCACAGCTGCTCTGGGCACCCTGTGCCAGGGCCTGCCCACCCTCCCAGGGAAAAAATCCTGCCCAAGATCCCATCCAGCCCTGCCCTCTGGCAGTGGGAAGCTGTTCTCTGTGTCCTGGCACTCCATAAATTGTCTCTCCAGTTGCAAAGCTGAACTAAACCCAACAGAAAACCAAAGCAGGGAGCAGAGGCTCTGAGAAATGCAGCTCACAGAAGGGAAAACGGAGGTGAGAGCTGAAGGGCATCACTGGCACCCCTTTTCCAGCCCACCTGCAGGACAACCAGCACCCAGCCTGCACTGGGGAGGGCTCCTCAGGCAGATCCCACACAGGCAATTTAATCCTACACCTGCAATTTTTTAAAAAGGAGAAATAATTGAGCAGAGAAGTCTCTCGGATGGCAGCAGTTCCTGGCTGATACTGGACAGCAGAAATGAGGTGAGTCCTTCCATGGGTTTCTCCTCCTTGGATGAGCAGGATGCTCTATTTTAGAAGAAATAAGAAGGTCTGCTGTTCAAAAGCAGAGCTGTGACAGCAGGGTGTTTGGGCTTTGCCATCCTCAATAGGCAGGAGACAATAAAGAAATGATTTTGCTGTTTATACATTGCCTACAGTGCCACAGACGTTGGGGTATCTGCAGGCAAAGTGAAGCCCAATTACCACTATTATTCTTCCTTTGAAAGGAGTGGTTTCCTGAGTCAGTAAATCCAGGGGTTTTTCTTGTTCTTTCATGCCAAACACAAATACATCGGGAGAAAACCACGTCTACAAAACGCAGAAAGAAACGGAAAACAAGCCAAATTTAGATTTTTGCCTGCAGGACAATTGACAAACCACGACGCTTTCCTGGCTTCAAAACAGCTCCTTAGATCACAGGTGGTTGGATTTGAAAGCAAAGCTGTCTCTTTCCAGTGTCTTCTCCACAGCCTCCCGACTTTCATGTGTGCCCGGGCAGGGGAGCCTGGATCCTGTTGCAACACTCTGTTGGACTATAAACCAATGATATTTGCTTTACCTGTGCACTATCTTCCATGCAACAAAACAACATTTACATCTGGGATCAATTTGCTTGAAATTAAAGTGCAGCTGCTATATCTCTTCTGCATCAAAAGTGTGGTGTTAAGGCTATAACACACAGACAGTTACACATTACTCGGCATTGTAATATTTAGATTTGTGTCATTTTCCATCTGAGGTAAAAAGCATCTTTAAATAAATGAGTGATCTTAGACTACATATTTTATGGGCTGTGTACTTGGTGAGATATATCCACATTTGCAACGTGCATGTTCTGAGCTCCAATTGCCAACTGCCTGTTTAGGCCTTGAATTTTAATGCTTAATCAGAAAGGCAGCGTTGGGATAACGGGGGCTGTGTGCTCAGAAAAGTTCTGCTGTGCTTGTGCAAGAGGGCTGCAGGAGTTCTGTGGGTGTTCTCAGGTAAAAAGGGAAATGCAGATGTACCTCCCCCTCCTTAAAAGGCTTTGGGGTGACCTAATTGCAGCCTTCCAGGACCTAAAGGGAGCTACAAGAAAGATGGAGAGAGGCGATTTACAAGAGCCTGGAGTGCCAGCACAAGGGGGAATGGCTTTAAATTGAGAGTGGGTTTAGATTAGATCCCATGAACCATAGGGTTAGATGGGATTTGGGGCAGGAATTGTTCCCTGTGAGGGTGGGCAGGACTGGCACAGGGTGCCCAGAGCAGCTGTGGCTGCCCCTGGATCCCTGGCAGTGCCCAAGGCCAGGTTGGACATTGGGGACAGCCTGGGACAGTGGGAGGTGTCCCTGCCATGGCAGGGGTGGCACTGGATGGGCTTCAATGTTCCTCCCAACCCAAACCCTTCCACGATTCTATAATTCTATTAACTACAGCACACCATTTTCTGATGTCTGGGGACAACTTGGCTCTGAAGTTTCCAGCCAGTTTTACCCAGCACTGCTCCCTCTTAGCTCTGTGTTTTAATTCCTCCCCAGATCACCAAATTCAGCCTGATGTTCTCACATTGTTTTACTACCACTGGGCAAGAAACAATTCAAAAGCCCTGAAAACACTGTCCAGGATAAAAGCTACTGGGCAGAGAGCAGGGCAGTTTAGTGAAATCAAACTCAGTGATTATGTAGGTCATTTCAAACACAGAATATTCTACCTGAAAGCACAATGTATTGGTTAAAAAAAAATGGAAGTGCAGCATTTCCAAGCCATCACTTCCTCCTGGCAGCTGCAATATTTTGTGTTTCAGACAAGATGAATCAGGGTTTTTTTTGGTAACAGTCAGAGAGAGGCTGCAGCCTCTGCTGGGCACTGCTCAACCCCGGCAGATGAGAGGCTGTAGGATCTCTACATCTTCTGCTCCAGCTTTGGCAAAAAAGAACTTTCCCAGAGCAATCCTGCAGTGGTTGACATGACACAAAGCTGTGAAAGACAGGATGCTGCTCATCCAAAAGAATCAGATTATGTACCTGGGCTTTATCCGCTGCCTGGAGAAGAGAGACAACCAATTAGTCCAACACAGCTTCTTTGCCATACCCGGGCTGGAAAACAGATTGAAGGGGTCAAAAACATTCAGAAGGCTCCACATGATCTGACATTTGCCTTGTCACAATTTTCCTGACAGCCAGAAGGTTGGAGACAGTCTGCTGGTCATCAGAAGGGAAGACTGATTGCTGAGCCGGGCACCAGGAGCCGCTCAATTAACAGCCTGCTCCTCCTCCTCAAAGCAGCCCCTTCTTCAGCCACCCAGGCTGGGTTTAGGCTGCTCATTTTAGAGGATAAACAGGCTGTAAACAGCTGTGGGAGGGAGCAAACGTGTCTGGAGTTTCCAGCCTCCTGATATCCCTGTGCAGACAGATGTGATCTCTTGGAGGTTCAAATCTCACTCCAGTCCCATCCTCTTCTGCAGTCAATTGTATTTGCACAAGAATCTGCTGCAAAATGCAGTTTAAAGGCTGCAAAATGCAGACTTCCATGGCTGATAAATCAGTTTTGTTTCAGTTTTTGCTTTGATTTTCCAGGCTGGTTTTGGCCCCACTTAAATGGAACTTTCTGCAGGATTTATTCTTTGTATGGGTTTTTCTCAGCCTGGCACATGAGAGTGGGCACTCACCTCAGATTTGTGTAGATGATACAGATACAGATACAGATCTATCTATCTATCTATCTATCTATCTATCTATCTATCTATCTATCTATCTCACAGATAAAAATCAGGATAGTTTTCTATTTCCCCAGAATTCTGTGATGAAATCCCATCCCTTCTGCCACCCATCTGCCACAGCCACTGGGAATGTCTGGGCTTCATCCTCCTCACTTTTTACACTGAGAGTAAAAAGCACAATAGCCCTGAGATCAGGAATTGTGTGTCCTAACAAAAATAGGACATTTTGATAGGCAGAGGTTGAGATTCTCTCTCCCAACCCACTTCTCCTGATGCTGCTCTGAGCTGCAGGCATGGAGCTCCTGAAGAGGCTGGATCTCTGTTCACCAGTGGTGGTCAATCTTCTGATCCACTGGGTGGGTGCTTAGGATGAAAATATTTGGATAAAGGTTTGAAAAAAACCCAGCCCAAATAAACCCTTCCAGTGGTGGAAATCCAGCCTTGGATTTTGGTCCCCACCACATATGGTCTTCTCACTCCAAATTAATTTATCCAGTATATATTATTATACACTCAGACACTCTACAGTATATATTTTAAAGTTTATTTATGTGAAGAAGGCTACATTTCTGAAAGCCTTTCAGAAACAGCCAAAACCTCAATGGCTCAGTCTGAGGGGCTGCATTAAGGCCACATTTCTGCAGGTTCTAGATAAAACAAAAGGCATTTTCTGCATGTCCTCAGCACAGCCCTGACCCTGCCAGGCCCTTTGGCAGCACCAGGTGCCCGTGCTGGTGTCCCCTGGCTGGGACATGAGCTCTGCTGGCTCCCTGCACATTACAGATCTGGCCCCTGGGGTCACCTCCCTCTGCTCCTCGGGCTCCTCCTCATTCCAGGAGCCAAAGGGGACAGGGCAGGCACAGGAGCTGCTCTCCAAACATCCCAGCTGATTACTGAGGCATCCTCCACATCCCAGCTGGGATTACTGAGGCATCCCCCACATTCCAGCTGGGGAACACCAACTTTGTCCTCACCTCGTGCTGACTCTGTCTGTAAATGATGCTTTGGTGCAGCAGCTCACGCTGCAGAGTTCCATTAATTCCTGCAAAGCCCTGAACCTCCTGAGGGCTGTGCCCACACAGCTCCAGGCCACCTGCACTTTGGGTGAGGTGCTGACCTGGGAAAACTTGCTCTAAGTAAAAATTAAAATGGGTTTGTGATGAACTTTTGCTCGTGAGCATTTTGTTCAGACAGGTCAGAGGGATTTCTCTTCTGGGCACTACAAAGAAATAATTTCCTGCCACCAGTTATTTTGTCATTTAGCTACTGAAAGGCTGCTGTGTGCCCACTGCCCCCCAAAATTCAACCTGCACTTACCATGCTGATAGAAAACGATTTTGATTGGTATCAAAAGCACATGAAATGTGTTTGATTCCTGTAAGCAGAAATAAGGACCATGTTTGAAGCCTATGTCTCTAAAAACCACAGGCCATAATCAACACTGAACCTCCTGGAAAGGCTCAGCCATGAGAACAAAGTGGAAAAATCAGAGAATTGTGGAATGGGTTGGGTTGGGAGGAACCTTAAATCCCATCCAGTGCCACCCCTGCCATGCCAGGGACACCTCCCACTGTCCCAGGCTGTCCCCAGTGTCCAACCTGGCCTTGGGCACTGCCAGGGATCCAGGGGCAGCCACAGCTGCTCTGGGCAATCAACAAAAACAATTTCCCAAAACATCCCAGGCTGCACCAACGGAAACACAATGGGCTTTCCTTTTGTTCGCCAGAGTTTTAAAGATTTAACTCAAACCTGGATCCAAACCCCCTTGGAATTCCCACTCCTAGCATCCTGCTGGGGTGCTCCAGCCTCGGATCCGAGCAGGGCTGGGAGGGGCAGAGCAGAGCAGGATTCCAGATCGACTGAAACGCCCTACTTTGAAGTGAGAGAGGAGATTCTGTGTGGAATTAGGTCATCCCGGGCTCGTCGGAAATGAAAATTACATCATCGCGCCGTGCCTCGTCCTCAGATAAAAGAACTGCAGCTGTTCCCCTCATCAGCTCCCGGCAGCTCAGCACTCGGGGTCATGCTGAGGGTTATTTTAATTAAACACAACCTCTCCCAGCCAGTCTGACCTCGGCTGGTGCCTAAGTTGGGTTGAGCCCCATCCTGGGGCTGGGCAGAGCCCCCACGTCGGGCTCGACCCTCACCTCCCTCCTCATCCTCCCGCACCAACCCGGGCAGGAGCTCCTCTTCCTTCTCCCCTGCTGCAATCTGCACCGAGAATTCCAGCAGAAAGTAAAGCAATTCCACCTCAAATAATGCCCCCGGCGCTGGATGGGCTGCCCTGGCACCTCGCAGCATCCAGGGGCATGGAGCAGCATCCCCTTTCCTGCAGGCTGGATGCTCATTGATCAAGGAGAGAAACCCAGGAGTCCCCCACGCTCCCATCTCCTCCAGGAAAACCAGCGGCAACAAATAAAAAGCCCTGTTTAAAATAACTAAATAAGGCACTTAAAGAGGTTTTAAAAATTGATAACTCCACGCACGGGATCAATCTTAATTACTGCCCAGGTGGATTTTTTAAATTTCTTTTTTTTTTGTCTTCTCGCTTTTTTCAGCTCCAAACCCTCACCCTCCCACTCCAGCCATTAATGAGAAACGTTAAGGGCTGGATAACAACGTCCTTTCATCAGCCCGAGGTGCTGCCAGCATCCCGCTCACGTCAATTTGCACCTCGTGGTCCAGCTCCTGCATCCCGGCCGCGGCTGATGGAGCGCAGACCCCCGGCTCCCGCCGGGCCGGGCACTTCCAGCTCCAAATTCCCCCGCACGGGTCGGGGCTGCTCTGGGTCAGCCTCGGGTTCTCCATCACCGCATCCCTCCCCATAGGGAGGCAGCAAAATGTGGTGGCTTCTCTGCCTGCGGTGATGGAGCCAAGGATGCTCGTCTTTGATCCCCCCCCCGGAGGGATAATTCGAGGAGGAAAAGGGGTTTGGAAGAGTGGGGAAGGGAAAGAGGAGGATTCGTGGCTGGCTAGAAATGATGTGTGAGGAAAAAGCGAGCACATGGAGAGGCAAGGTTTGAGGGCAGGGAAGGGAGTAAAGGTTTTGTCAGGACACAGCTTCTGGGGGAAAAAAGAGAAGAGAAAAAAAAGGAAAAAAAAAAGAGAAAAGAGGGAAAAAAGTGAAGAAAAAGGAGAAGAAAAAGGAAAAAAAGACAAAAGGAAAAAAGAAAAAAGAGATACAAAAGAAAAAGAAAAAAAGAGGAAAAAGAAAAAAGTAAAAGGAGAAAAAAAGAAAGACGAGCAAAGAGAAAAGTAAAAAGAGAAAAAGAGAAAAGTAAAAAGGGAAAAAAGAGAGGAAAAGAAAAAAGAGAAAAAGAGAAAAAGTAGAAAAATAAAAGAAGAGTAAAGAGGAAAATTTAAGAGGTTTAAAAAAAGAGAAAAAAGTATAAAAACGAGGACTGAAGAGGACAAAGGCAGCAGCGCAGCAATGTCCCCGTTCCCAGGCACAGGCTCCGTGTGTGTGTGTCGCTTTCTCACAGCCTCCAGGCGATATTTGAAACCCCAGCAGCAGCAGCCGGGCCTTGGCCGAGCTCTCCCATGGGCACAGCCGGAATCTCCTCGGGAACAGCCACCGAGGGGATGCCAGGGAGGTTTCCCAGTTTTTCCAGCAGTGAGGGGAGCTCAGGGCTCTCTCACCGCCCCTCGCAGCCGCATCTCCGCTCCCTTTCTCCAAGAATATCAAAGCCGTCACAATTAAACCTCGAAACGCAAATTCTTCAAGGGTTTTGGCATTCCTGTAAGGTTCTTATTGGGAAATGATTCTTGAAGTAGTCCCTAAACTTTCTGGGACTCCCCTTGGAATAGTGTGCTTGAAGTTTTTAAGGAATTTTTCTAAAGGTTTACTCGGTTTTTTTGCATTTTCTTTAAGGAAGCAGCTTTGCCACGCCACCTTTCCCAATAAATAACCATGTTAATACTGAGTCTCCTGGAGCTGGGTGCAACACAATATTTATAGATGCTTTAAATTCAAAATGGGAGGAAAAATGATTAGAAGTAACAATCCATGATTTTTCTAGAAGAAATAATAATCATAGTGGCACAGAATGGTTTGGGGTGAAAGGGATCTTAAAGATCATAACAGTAATGATGATAATAATAATAATAATAATAATAATAATAATAATAATAATAATAAATAATAGTAATAGATGTTAAAAGAAACAGTAGATTAAAATCACCACTCATTTATAACCTAACATAATTTGGAGAGTGATGTGTCCTACCAACAACAGCAATTCCACTGATAAAGAAAA
This sequence comes from Aegithalos caudatus, assembly GCA_013389925.1. Classification (NCBI taxonomy): domain Eukaryota; kingdom Metazoa; phylum Chordata; class Aves; order Passeriformes; family Aegithalidae; genus Aegithalos; species Aegithalos caudatus. The sequence goes on from WEIU01022448.1 coordinate 129,553, forward strand.
TATCAATTATCACTTAAAAAAAGTTCCTGCTGCTTGAGAACTGCTTTTAAAAAAAATGAAATGGAAGCTGTGAAGGGGCAGATCTTTCTCTCTGCGATCAGATGACTAATTCCTCTAATTCCAGAGACCAGGAAATTTGGGCACACATTGAGAAAGGTCCCCAGCACACCAATGAATCGCTTTTCTGTTCAAGATGCCTCCAGTCTGAGCTCATTACGCCTCAAACTCGGCGTGCATGGAAGTGATCTGTAACAATCCTGAGGCCTGGGGCCCTTTTCCATTTGGGATTGATGCATGGGGTGGAATCTGCATTTTTCATCGAACAGTACAACCAGTGTGGCTGCAGTCCTGCTGCAAATCCGATGCAGGAAATACAAGAGAGTCCTTCAGAAATATTCCCATTTGCCTTGGACTGGCTGCAGAGCCTGTTTGTATGGGTAAAAGGGAAAAAAAGAAAAACCTGCTGCAAAATTCAGCTTCTTCCCTGGTCGAGGGCATCTATTCCATTCTCAGTGTAATTCCACCAAAACAAGTATTATTTTTGAATTATCTTTCACTATCCCTGGCCCTGGGAAGGGCTGGAGCAGCGTGCTGGTCTGGGATGCTGCAGGCCAGGATGTGCCAGGAGCCTGGCACAGGGTGTGGGGACTGGCAGGGCAGGGGAACACAATTCCCAGGAAAAAAAGCACAACGCTGCTGCCTGCCAGGGGGCAGGGGCTGCTTGGTCCCATACAGAGAGTGTGGGGCGTTTTTGTCAGCTCCAGACACTGTCCTCAATCCCACCCACGGGATGGGCACCCCTGGGCATCTGTGGGGGCACAGAGTGACCCAAACCCAAGCCAAGCCCCAATCCCTGCACCTCCTCGGTGCTGCATTATTTTATTTTATTACTACTTTATTTACATATACAATATATGATATATATATATAATTTATGTCTGTATAAGCTGTCTTTTCTATATATCTGTATATCTGTAGCTGTGTATATCTGTATATCTGTATGCAGGTACACATGCACACACAGAACCACACTTATTTAATGAACACCCGCTGTATATTCGGATGTTGGGGTGATTTCTGTTCCGAGCCCCCCCCAGTGCCCTCGTCACCCCCCAGGACCCCCCAAAA
>WEIU01022448.1:130822-145822 GCA_013389925.1 Aegithalos caudatus
TCCCTGTCCCTGTCCCTGTCTCTGTTCTGTCCCTGTCCTTGTCCCTTTCCCTGTTCTGTCCCTGTCCCTATTCTGCCCCTGTCCTGTTCCCTGTCCCTGTCCCTGTCCCTGCCCCTGTCCTGTCCCTGTCCCAGTCCCGGTCCCTGTCCCAGTCCTGGTCCCTGTCCCCATTCCTGTCCCTGTCCCTGTTTCTGTCCCTCTCCATCCCTGACTGACCCTGACCCTGTCTCTTTCCCTATCCCTGTCTGTGACTGTCCCTGTTCCCCTGTCCATCCCTCCCCATCCCTGTCCCTGCCCATCCATGTCCACCTCCACCTGTCCCTCTCCATCCTTGTCTGTCCCTTTTCCTGTCCTCCCCTTCTTGTTCCTGTCTATCCTTGCCTGTCTAGCCCTGTCCCTGTCCCCCTGTATCTGTTCCTGCTCATCCCTGCTTTGTCCATCCCCACCTATTCCTGTCCCCCTGTGTCTGTTCCTGCCCATCCCCTCTTTGTCCATCCCTTCCTGTCCCTGCCCACCCCAAATCCCTGACCCAGAACAGGATTCCATTCCCAAAGTTGGCTGCTTTTCCCTGGGAAAGGCATTACCCACCCCAATCCCAGCACTCCTCACAAAAACAAAGTCACATCCCTGAAAAAGCCCAAACACCTTGAAAAAAACCCAACACCGAAGGATGCAAATGTGGGAAAGGTTAAAGTTGACATTTGCTGCTGCCTGCTTTTGGTGGCAGCATGCATTAGAGATATAAAAAAATAATAAAATACACCCAAACTGTAGATATTATAAGGCCGTATTTTTATCTCGGGGTTCTGGTGACACGTACAAACCACTTGAGCTTTGCTTCTGTGCTTTATATCGCCACGAGAAACCCTTGATAAAAATACAGCTTTATATTGTACAGTGGGGTATAGTTTATTTTCCCCATATATCACACCCTGTGTTTTATTTATAAACAGACCCAAAGACACTTGCACATGCAAAGCAGTTTTTTTATTGAAGTAATTCCGAGGTATCAATAATCCTGGATTAACTAACGCGCTGCCACACAATAATTTTGGGGGGGCAGGAATGGCCTTTCTAAAGAGACATCCATGAAAATATGATAAAACACATAAAAAAATCAGTATTTCCATGTTACAATTTACGATTCCCATACTGGAAATTTCAGCTTCTGGTGGCTCGTACTTGCAGAGAACCCTGCTAACACCACCTCAAAATTTAGCTTTAATGTCTCTTGAATCCTTCCAATGGAGAGGCTACAGGAAATAAAGCTTTGGATAACAGAGAAATGTGAAAATCTGAAGGAAAACTGAAATGATAAAGGAATGTGATGCTGATAAGGAAGCAACTGCAATGAGCTTTTCAGCATTTTACCCGATTTGGCTAATCAAACCGCTTAACCAAAATATACAATTTGTCAGCAACATCTCCTCTTCTGCTCTATGCCAAAAAAAATAAAAAAAATCCAATCTCTCAGCCCAAAAAGAAAAGGCAGGAGCAAGGAATTCAACAGCTGCCAGCTTTTGCATAGATCTCACTGTGCTCCCTTAACTCCTGTTGAGGTAAAACCTCATTTTATGCCCCAAAGTGGGGAGGGGGAGCTGGGCAGAGGCGGGCAGGGTCCGGCGTGCCAGGCGCCTCCTCAGGGGAAGCTTCCACCTCCCATTTGCCACGTCCCTCCCACTCCCTTATCCCTGCTTTAATGGACATTAAAAATAGAACAAGACAGGGCTGGAGATGGGAACAAAATCCATGCACAACAGGCCTGGATCGCTGTAGTCATTCTGCTGTAAAATGTAAAAACAAGAAAGGGCAGCCGAGCTGCCTCCCCCAGGACGCATCCCGCTCCTTTTTAATACACTGGTGCCACCACACATTTCACTTCGGATGTTGCATTATATTTATGTGTCACTCAAATATTTACCATTTCTCTGAGTTCTGCTGGGTGCTCTGAGGGCTCTTTCCCAGCTCAGGAGCCACCTTGTCCTGCTGCAGCTTCTCGTGGGACAGCAGCCACTCCTTCAGCTGCTGGCCCCCGCCGTAGCTGCCGCTGTCCCCGCTGCTGCGGATCACCCTGTGGCACGGGATGATGATGGGGATCTGCAAAACACCCCAAAATATGGGAGTAAAGGGTGAGGCCAAGGGGACCCAGGGGATGTGCTCAGCCGACACCAGGCTGGGCTCCCAAAATACCCTGCAAAACACCCCAAAATATGGGAGTAAAGGGTGAGGCCAAGGGGACCCAGGACAAAATGAACCAGGGGATGTGCTCAGCCTATCCCAGGCTGGGCTCCCAAAACACCCCAAAATTTGGGAGGAGTAAAGGGTGAGGCCAAGGGGAATGAGGGGATGTGCTCAGCCTATCCTGGTGGGGATCTACCCCAGGCTGGGCTGCAAAACACCCTGCAAAGCACCCCAAAATTTAGGAGTAAAGGGTGAGGCCAAAGGGAAACCAGGGGATGTGCTCAGCCCACCCCAGTGGGGATCTGCCACAGGCTGGGCTCTGTGGGTTTGGTCTTTTCCAGCCTGAGTGCTGCTGTGATTCCCTGAGTGTGGAAATGCTCTGAAATCCAGCAGCTGTGTGGCACTGGGCTTGCAGGGACACGGAGCAGCCACGCTCCTGGCACAGCACAAACAGAGCCCACCCCTGGAGACCACCCCAGTTCTTAGGAAAAAATAGGTGTGGACAGGAATTTTAATACATAAAAATGATGTAAAGTCTTTAAAAGGGTAAACCTGAGATATTAAATCCCATATATAAAATCTTCCCTGCAGCACCAGGTTCAGCTGAGCTCTCAGTGCCCAGGGTGGGGAACAAAGCCTCACAACCCCAAAATGCACATGAACTGTTTAAATTGGACACTGGGCAGGAATTGTTCCCTGGCAGGGTGGGCAGGCCCTGGCACAGGTGCCCAGAGCAGCTGTGGCTGCCCCTGGATCCCTGGCAGTGCCCAAGGCCAGGCTGGACATTGGGGACAGCCTGGGACAGTGGGAGGTGTCCCTGCTGTGGCAGGACTGGAGTAAGAAGAATTTTAAGGTCCCTTCCCAGTCAGCCCATTCTGGGATGTCGTGATCATCCCAGGACTGGAAGATTTCTGGGAAAAACCAGATTATTAAGAAGGGATCCCAGTGCCTCAGCTCCCCAGCAGATCCTTTTCCTGCTGTAGCACCTCCATGTGCACCCTGGAGGATTTCTCTGGAAGACCAAGGCATTATTTATTATTTAGCAGCAAGTCCATCCAAAATGGGTTGTGAATTTTTAAAGCCTCCAACAGGAGAAGTTTGATTCCAACCTAACCAATTTTAAGAACTCTTTTTTTCTCCCCCCCTCTCTGCCTTCCACTCCCTATCATTTACAACCACATGACAGATTCTGCAAAATCAATGTCAGAAGTTACATAATGGACTGATAATGCAGAGGAGAACATAAACGTGGTTTTTTTTGTTATTTTTTTTTTTTATTACAGGTGATTATCATAGCTGAAGTACACACCATAAAAACTGCCATACATCATCTCTAATCACGGGTGTGTTTTGGTAACTGCATAATAATTGCACTGCAGCAGTGGAGCTGGGACAACAGCCACTCACCCAGAAAGGCAGTTCTCACAAATCTGGGTATTTCAAGTCAAAAATTGTGATTTATTTCTATGTAGACACACAGACAAATTACACACTTTACCCTCACTTATTTTAATCCCATTTAATCACACTGTGGTATATCTGAGCCTGGGATACACAAACCCCAAAGTAGCTGAGCAGCTACTGGCCAGACCATAAATTGAGAGGGGTTTTTTTTGGGGGGGTGTTCTTTCAGTTTACTTAGCTAATTTCAATGCCTGAAATTTAAAATCTTAATCTCAGCCCACATTAAATGGGAACACACACAAGTGCTTATTGCTGATCAAGGTTTAAATAAAAGAATGCTTCCAGTATCTGCTTTATTTGGAGATGGAAATGCCTCAAGTGATTTATCCATCTGTGGCAACTCCAGTGAGTACCAATAAAAACTTTGCTCCATGCCAGGCCATCCCACAGTTGGTTTATGACTTCTTCAAAGAAATTGTTTTTTTTTTTTTTTGCAAGTATTTTTCTGGTTTGGGGTTTCTCTGCCTTTGCACTCCCCGCAGTTACTGCAGGAGGCTTGGCTTGAGTGACAAAGCCATAATAATACACTGTAAAACATCTCTGAGGTTCATTTGCAATCCTTTAAAAATACACACAGCAAAGCAGCAGATTTCAGTGGCAAGGCCATAAATCTTGGTGGAGAAAAAGAAAAAAAAAAAAGACTTTATTTTCAGGTGTGGGGTGTTGGATGATCCCTGGGTGGGTGCAGGTGGGTTCACAGCCCAGGGAAACGGGGCTGAGCTGTCACCACCAAGCAAAAAGAGGAGGTATGACATTAATGCCACTTTTTCCATGCCCAAATTAAAGAATTCCATGCTGAGACTGTCCCAACACGAGCACCCATCTGTCACCCTGCACAGCCCTGGATGTAGAAGCACTACAAAGACCAGACCAGCGCTGTAATTTAAAAATATTGAATATTGCTTCAGTTTGGCTTAATTGTGGTGACAATGCTCATCCTACTAAAATAATTAAACCTGCTAAAATTTATTAGGGCCCTAAGGACATTTTAGAGGGAGAACTACCCTAGTCTGGAGCTTTAATGCCTCAGCTACATTTAATGTAATTTTTATCAATAACCAAGCAGCTCATAATATTATAGCGCCGCTGAAATCTTCATGCTGTGAAATCTAATTCCTCTCCTCCACGAATCCATCACACGCACAGCCCCTACCTCAAACGCTATAAAACTTCCAAACCCAGAGATTTGTCTCCAACAACAACAACAACAACAAAAAACCAACATGAAGGAGCCCTGGATCGATGCTGGAGTCCCTCTGATTCGGGCACCAGCTGAATATTTTCTCCAACTTTGCTTTTGTTCTTCTGGGTAGAGGCCCACAAGGGAAAGAGCTTGTTTTCACTGGCAGCCTCATCAATACCTAAATCCTGGTGAACAAGTGACACTGAGAAGCTGTAATCAATAGCTCCCTGTGCGTTTTTTTCTTCTGGTCAAATGGTTCAGCACTACTGACAGCCCTGACACTCGGAACATGATGCTAAATCTTTATCAACAGCCATCTGGGTGAGTGGCAGAACAAGGCTGGGCCGGTCATTAACGCTCCTGGAGGCCTGTGAATAAACCAACTGCTTCAGAATGCCTTTTGGTTAGGGAAAAAAGGTGAGGGAAGAAGTCCCTGCCTGCAGGATTCATAGCTCTGAACTGCTTTTAGGGAATTCTGGGGCTCTGGATGATGCCAGTGTTCAGTTTGAGGGGAGGGAACTGTCCCATGGCATGGCTGAAAGGGCTGGGGAGCTCCTGCATCTGCCAGGCCAGAAAGGAAACAGCTGAGGGATCAAATTCGGACACACTCAGCTAAAAACTGTCTTGTGGGTTGCTCATGTCACAGAATTCCAGAATGGCTTGGGTTGGGAGGATCTTAAAGATCATCCAGTTCCACCCCCAGCTGTATTTCCACCTCTTCCCCAGCAGGAACAAACCCTGTGATGTGACCCAGCGTGGGTCTCAGGTTATCACTGGCCACCAAAGGAAGCAAAGTATTGGGAATGAAAGCAGGAGGAAAAGTTTCATCCCCAGAGGGTGCTGGCACTGCCCAGGCTCCCCAAGGAATGGGCACAGCCCCGAGGCTGCCAGAGCTCCAGGAGAGCTTGGACAGCACTCCAGGGATGCCCAGGGTGGGATTGTTGGGGTGTGTGTGCAGGGTGGGATTGTTGGGGGATCTTGCAGGGTGGGATTGTTGGGGTGTGTGTGCAGGGTGGGATTGTTGGGGGATCTTGCAGGGTGGGATTGTTGGGGTGTGTGTGCAGGGTGGGATTGTTGGGGGATCTTGCAGGGTGGGATTGTTGGGGTGTGTGTGCAGGGTGGGATTGTTGGGGGATCTTGCAGGGTGGGATTGTTGGGGTGTGTGTGCAGGGTGGGATTGTTGGGGGATCTTGCAGGGTGGGATTGTTGGGGTGTGTGTGCAGGGTGGGATTGTTGGGGGATCTTGCAGGGTGGGATTGTTGGGGTGTGTGTGCAGGGTGGGATTGTTGGNTGCAGGGTGGGATTGCTGGGGTGTCTGTGCAGGGTGGGATTGTTGGGGTGTCTGTGCAGGGTGGGATTGTTGGGGAATTGTGCAGGGTGGGATTGTTGGGGTGTCTGTGCAGGGACAGGAGCTGGACTGGATGATCCCTGTGGGTCCTTTCCAGCTCAGGACATTCCCTGATTCAAGGGATGAACACACTTTTAGGTACTTTTAGCTGTTTTTAGGTACTTTTATGTGCCCACAGTGTCTCAGATCCACCCATCACAATTTTCTCACGAACACACAACTGCTGCCCCAGTGTCCAAAACATTTTGTTTGAATTTCCATGACTTAGCTCAATGTTACACCCATGACTGAGGATGGATTGGTGCAATACCCTGGATTTAGGACAGGTTGGTGCCAGGATCAGGCTGGGGTGAGCCCCAGGAACAGCACAGTTGGAGAGGGCACAAACCCAGCGTAGGCAGCTCTGAGTGCTGTGATCAGAGAGCTGAAGATGTCTTATTTAAGGCACAGAACACTCATTTAGGATGGCCTTGGACTAATCAGCCCAACATTCTCCATTTCCCACGAGCTTCTGTGATTTCTTTTTGATCCTCCTCTACCAGTCTAATGAGATTTTTAATTGAACTTTATGGGTTCCCTTTGAGGACCACAGACCTTGCAATCAGTGTGAACCACAGCAAACTCTGGGAAGTCTCTCCTGTGAAAGGTGAGCCATCCCCACCCAGTCCTGGGCATAAACTGAGACTGCTGCTGCTGGCACCTCTTCCACCTTCTCAGAAAGCTGAAGGTCAGCCCAGGAATGGTGTGAAGCATCCCAGCTGCAAGGGGAAACCTGTGGAATGCACACTACCCCAATTAAAGAGCAAGCCTGGAGTCACAGGAGGGGGAAACGTGCTGGTATCTGGTGGAGAAAGGTGAGTTTGTGATTTTATCCGAGTGTTTGAGGGACAATGTGATGCCCAGCTCAGGGTTATTTCAAAGGGTCCTTCTTCCTGGTACTACCACCCTCACTAAATCAGGCTTTTATCCCAAATCCATCCACCACCACACCAGGTTTATCTGAGCCCTATCCACCCTGGCCTTGAGCACTTGCAGGGATGGGTTTGGGCTGAGGGTTCAGACCTTGGCTGGCTGCTGAGCAGTCTCTGACCTCCACTGCTTTTTCACATTGGTCCTTTCAGTATTTTCTTTAATCAGATTTCTACGAGGCTGCAACGTGGGGTTGCAAATTGGGTCAGAAAATCTGTTTTCACAAGAGTTGATGGCTTTATATATATATATATATATATAAATAACTAGATATGGTTTTATATATATATATATATAACTGGATGAGTCCAGGAGGTCTTGAGACAATTCTGAGACTCAATTNAACAAAAGGTGAGGTGTTTTTTTCTTTTTCAGTGCCACATTTTATCTTTATCTTTCCCCTCATGCATAAAATCCGTGTGTATCAGGCACAGGCAGCCTGCACATGATGGCTCACAGGCCAAGCACCACCAAGACATTTCTGTGGGAAATATGAGGAGCATAGGATGCAAAAGGATGCTGTGTGTGTTTGCATGTGGAATATGGATGGAATTTCAGATTACCTCCAGGAGATGAGCAGTGGCAAAATTGTGGTTTGAGATGGGCAGGACTCTCATTACAGCACTGATTTTTTTTTTTTTTTTAATCATCAGCTTTCTGTGATGAAATATTGAGGTGGTATTATATTAATACAGCTCTTTTTCCCTACAGCTATACATTATTATCTATAACTATAGCTTAAAAATTTTCTGCTGGGGACAGAAACCACTGCAGCCACGGTATGGGCTGGGAAATGGCAATAATAACCAGGACCCCATTTAAAAAAAATTGCAGGAGCTTTGCTGTATATTTTCAGAACTATTTTCATCCTTCCTCACAAGGGAAAAAGCAGGAATTTTCACACCACAACCTGCTGTTACCACTACTTTGGATGCTGCTGCTCCACTGCAGCCTGAGGGCAAAGCTGGGTACATTTCTAGGCGATGGCAATTACATCTCCTTTTGCACAACACTGGATTGTTATTCTTTGAGAGCTGTTTCCTGTAGGTTTGCATTGGATTGCCTCATCTTAATGTACAGCAGATTATATTGGAAAGCATTCCATCACATTAAAATAGTTTGTATTGTCAAGTACAATGCAGGGTATTGACAAAACACTGCTTATGCTGTTTATAGGAACTGCTTCACAGGGAAAGCTGAGGGATGCTGGAATTATCAGGGTGGGCTCAAAGCTCAACCCCACGTGGAACTGTCTGGGTCTCCCTGCCTGGGTGCTACCTGTGGGGAATTGTGGAATGAGATGGGCTTTAAGGTCCCTTCCAACCCAAATTGTTCTGGGATTCTGTGGGTTTGGGGATTGAACTGCTCCTCAAACAGGGCAGGTGTATCCACCTGAGCCCCCAAACCCTCCCAGCCAGGATGGGGCTGATCCCAACCCAGACACAGGACACAGCACCCACTGACACCCACCCAGGTGGCTCAGGTGCATAAATACACCTGCAAAGCTAAACCCAGACAAAGAAAAGGGAAAACAGACACAGATTACTCAGTACAAGAAACGATTTTCCCCAAATCCACAGGCCTGACCTAGAGGGCAGGGACACTTTCCACTATCCCAGGGTGCTCCTGGCAGTGTCCTCAGAACTGTATTTATGCCAGAGTGGATGGACTGTGTTTAACACAACCAAAACCTCTCATAATCTGCTGAGGTCCATGTGGAAGATAAAAGACATAAAAACCTGTAAGGAACTTTGAGAACAACAAACTGTGCAAGGACTGGTGAGTACCAGAAGTGCTCCCCTCCCCAACCCAACCCCATCAACGGTCAGGGCATAAATCACACCAAAGCAGGCTGTGCATTACTGCTGATTAAAAACACTCCCTGACCTTATTCCTCACTGGCAGCCCGGTTTCCAGAGCAGATAAATTTAACCTGATGCCATTTTTTTTTTAGCCCTGAGAGCTCTCCAAAGCCAGCATCTCCCAGCAGCTTGGGGCTGCGTGGACTCACCGGGTTGCTCCTCATGGCTCCTCCCACGGCTCTGGCTGCCCGGCTGTTGCCAGCAAGATCTGCCAGCTGCTTGTAGGAAACAGCCTCCCCCAGCTTCACATCCTTCAGCAGGGTCCACAGCACCTGCCTGGTGAAGGAATCTGCGAGGGAGAGGAGGAGAGAACACCGCTTGGTTGGAGAAGTCAAAAAACCCAAGGCAAAGCGAGGCTCGGTGGCAATTCTCCAATTTAAACTGGAACAGCCCCGTGCACTGTCCTGTCATTGTGCCCTGTATGACTGCATTTAAATACAAGATTGTTAGAAGGAGAGCTTGGAATAACTGAGCACTATAAAAAAAAGGATTTAAGGCTTTGATTTTTCCTGTATTTTTAATTTGCTTCGAGTACAATTATCCCGTTAGCTGGCACAATGCGGCTTTTCCCATTAAATTGGCGGAGTATAAATTAGCATAGAGTCAAATTAAAAGGGAAGGAATAAGTGGCTGTACCTATCTGACAAAGGCCTGGCATCTCCAGCTAATTTCCAACTTCAGCTGGGACGTGGCAGAGACGCCCTAGAGCCAGCACACTCCGAATTATCCTGGCTGACTGCATTTTATAGCGGGGACCCCCGAGCTACTGCTCAGCACTGCACACACTGCCAAGTGTAAGGACTGGCTGTGACCTTGAATGTCCTGCACATCCTTAATGATACAGGAAAAAAAAATATATATGTAATGTATCGGCCATTATTTTAATTTTAATTCGGCAGCAAATTGCTTTAAGTGCTCCAATTGCTGAAATAATGAAGAAGCAAATGCATGAGGAGAGGCTTTCTTTGGCATCTCAGGGTGTTACCCAGCCCAGGATTGTCTGAAGGAAGGAAAAGGGATAGTCCTGCTTGGATTTGAGTTGGGTTGAACACCTCTTGCTCTTCCAAGGCACTTGGAAAAGCTCTGAAGAGCTGACTCGTGGATAACTTACTGAGAGGATGAGCTGGTGACTAAAAAAGGGGAAAAAAAAGGAGAAGAGATCCCTTTCCCCAGCTGAGAGCCTCAACCTCCCGCTCTGGCAAAGAAACAAAGTGATTAAAAACATTTTCTTTCTTCAGTTGTCAAAAAAGACATCGATTACCTTCCGTAGGAAGGTAAAGAAATGTGATTTTGTTCTTAAAGGAAACCCATACGGCGTTATGTGTGTGTTAAATAATAAAAATCACTTCTTAACTGAAGGGAATGATAATCACTTCATTGAAAAAATCTGTTTAGTCTTTATTATAACATTAAGCAAATTAAACATCAGCATAATCCAGGTGATACGAGAAAAGGGTCATCAAAGAAATTAACTTTGTTGTTCATTAATTTACATGGATTAGTAGAGGGCAAAGAGATAGCAAATCTGCTCTAGTTTTTTATGATATAATTTCAAACTGTACACCATTTGTGGCAGTAGGGTGACTTTGGGGTTAATCAGACTGATTTGTCCTTTTAATTGCTTTCTATTCAAAGAAAATTCATTAGATAATGTTCTCTTCAAAATTCATGAATCAATTTAACTGAAGAAACCACATTAACAGCTTTGGGTTCATTAGCACAAGCAGTTGTGTTACTGGCTGATTGCTACGAGGGTTTCCTTAGGCAAACAGATTTTGTTTACTGTGATTCCTTCAGAAAGGTTTCTTTCAAATCAAACTGGTGCCTTATTAATTTTGTAACCTTTTTAATCTGGCAGGATTGGCTTTAACCTCCCTGCTCAGGGGTCTTGGGGAGTCACTGCCCGATGGCATCTTTTAAATGACCAACACCCAGCCCAGAAAATCCCTTTTTTACCCTCACTTTTGACAGCTTGGGATGGGATGGACCTGAAACTTTTGGGAACCTGTTGGAATCAGGGAGAGAATGGAGCAAAGTGCATCTGGACATGGAGCAGCTGAGGGAGGATGGGGCAGCTCCAGAGCCCCCCAGCACCAGCACAGCCCCAGGGAGCCAAGTGATACCCAAATTCTTGGGGACAGGCTGGCACAGGGACACAGATTATCCTCCTCTAATACCCTCCAAAAATGCCACTGGACATTTTTCATGGGAGAAATCCATGCCTCTGCTCCCACACAAAACGCTCGTGAAGGGAAGGGTTCAAAAGAATCAAACATTCAGCAATCATGCACATCATTTTGGAAATGCATCTGAAAACTCAGTTCCATCCTGTGGGGAGCAAATGCATTAATTAGTTTAAGCAGCTCCAAGAGGCAGTGCCAAACCCTGTTATTAAACTCTCTGCAAAGTGTGAGTGCCTGTGAGCACAACCTGCCCAGATGAGGTGCCTGAACCTTCCCCAATTTTCACTGTGTGCCAATGTTTTATGCTGTCAAAGGTGGTTATAAAGTGCTGTAAAAGCCCCAGATAAAAATGAAGGCACAGGAATTCCCTGGTTCCACCAGAGATCCATGTCCTGGGGAGGCTGATGCCAAGGCTGAACTGAGCCAGGAACGGGAGCAGCTCGAGGTTTTGTCCTCCCTGTGCCCCCACCTGCACGTGGGGACAGCAGAAAACCCCTCCAGGTGACCACCAGGGACCCTTCCACCATCCCAGGCTGCTCCAAGTCCTGTCCCACCTGGCCTTGGACACTTCCAGGGATCCAGGGGCAGCCACAGCTTCTCAGGGAATTCCATCCCATCCATCCCATCCCATCCCATCCCCACCCTCACAGGGAAGAATATTTACTGATAAATTACCCTGAAACCTGTTCTTAATGCCCAAATGCTCAGAGGTCCCCCCTACCAGCCCACTGGACCTTAATTATCCACACAAACTTGTTAAATCCACGGGGATAATGGAGAGAAAATCAATTTCACTTGAACACCAGCTGAATTGTAACTTTTTACAGTGTAACTGAAGGTGGGAATCAGTCCAAAGAAGTAAAATCATACACTTCTCTAACTAACATTCATGGAATTATGGAATGGTCTGGGTTGGAAGGGACATTAAAAATCCCTTCATTCCACCCCCTTGCCATGGGCACGGACACCTTCCACTAAATAGCATCTATTATATATTATTTACATACATATATATGTTTGTATCTAACCTCTAAGAAGGATTTTTGGTGTTCCAGTCCCTCAGGATTCAGGATGGATGAGGGAAGAGCAGAGGGATCAGAGCCAGCCCCTTGCCATCCCCTCTATATCTCACCTTGGGGCCACAGAGCTTCACAAACTCTGATTTTCCACCCTTTTAAAACTCTTTGAAGAAGAGGAATTAAAGTCAGACTGGTTTTCTCCTTCCCCTCAACACTGATTGCTGGGAATGTTAGTTTTTGTTTGTCGTGTTGGTTTATTTTTGTGGGTTTGTTTTTTTTTTTTTTCCTTGCTTTTCTTTTTGTTTGCTTGTTTTTCCCCCAGAGTTTTGCAAATGCAAAGACAGTTATAAACACTTGCTCCTCCTCAGCTGCTTTTTCACAGCCTGCCTGGGGTACTGCAGACAACTTCTCTTGTTGTTTTTTTCACTCATTGGATCTCACTGTTATTGCTATTAGTAAAAATAATCAAAATATTCGAGCACAACAGTTCAAAAGTCCCCAAATCTGTCAAAAAAAAGAGAATTCCCACTGCAGCAGCAGCTCCCACCTGAGCCAGAAAACTCCAACTGGCTCTTGGATTTGGCAAGAACAGATTCACACTCCAATTGCAGAACTTTTCCTGACAACATCAGTGGTGTAAACCATTGATCCAAGCAAGGATTTTTAGCAATTTTGAGAGTTATTTATTATTAAATCTATGTTAAACATGTCACCCTACCCCAGACTGACCTAGCAAGTGATATGTGAAGAGAGAATTGTTTAATTCACATGTTTTGCTCTTTTTATGAGGCTGCCCCATCCCTGGAAGTGTCCAAGGACAGGGCTTGGAGCACTCTGGGACTCTGGAAGGTGTCAGCCCATGGCAGGGGTGGCACTGGGTGGGCTTTAAGGTCCCTTCCAGCCCAAACCAGGCTGTGACTCCATGAAATATCAGCCATTTATATTAAGATTTTATGTATTGCCTGTGCATGTATGCTTGCAAAAAGCGATAAAATAAAACAGAAACACCACCACAGTGTACAAACCTGCTGTCTGTCTGCACCACTTCAGTGAAACATGGACCAAAATGCTTCCTTTTAACACCTTGAACATCCAGGCTGGCTCACACCGGGTGTGAGCTACATTCAAACACAATTAACAGGAGCCCTTCCCCATCCATGTTTAACACAGTTTTACACACAGCTCCCTTCAGACTTCTGAGGGGGTTGTGGGGCCAAATTCTATCCTTAGAAGCAAGGAACTCTCCCTGGACCTCATCCAGCAGTATTTCTGCAGTTAAACTCCCTGGAAGTCCGGGGCTGTTTAACTCGAGCAGTAACTGATATTCTGACCCATTTTTTTTTACTCAGTACCTCACAAGCAGTTTACTAAAGCTTGCAGGAGCAGGTGGAATTTTGGAGCTGATGGAAATGAGGAGTTGGATCAGCAGCTCTTGGACCTGTCTGTCTGTGGGAATTCCCCTGGATTCCCACTCCAAACCCAAACCCCAACCTCCAAACTCAAACCCCAACCTCCAAACCCAAACCCCAACCAGGCTTTCTTCAAACCACAACTCCTCCAACATCAGCAGCTCCATCTCAGCTGAACGTTCACACAAGGCTGGAAAGCCAGGAAGGACATCCCTAGCCAGGCTGGGGTTGGATTTGGGAGTCTGTGGATGGAGGAATTGCAAAGCACTTCCCATGTCCCAGCTGGATGTCCCATAACTCCCAGGCAGGTGCTGTGGTTCCATCAAGGAGCCACCCAATTATCCTGAGCTGCAACTGCTCCAGGAGAGAACAAATGCTCTGGATGAAGGAGGGAATACCAGTCTCTTCCCAGCCAAAAAACTGTGGCAGCCAAGGTTTGTGCTGCACAGGGGATGGGGACAAGTGTAAAATTGATTTATTTTTCTCAGACATCAGTTTGATGCTGATTCCTGAGAATCCACCCCGTTTTCCTGCACTAAGAATTCCCTTACCTCACCTGGAGCCTCCTTGGCATTGTCTCCCTCTCTGCACTCTCCTGAGACCCCCCCTGCAGTGCTCACCCAGCTCTGTGTTCCCAACAGGAGAAGGACATGGAGCTGCTGGAGCAAATCCAGAGGAGGCCACGGAGATACCCCAAGGGCTGGCTGGAGCCAGGCTGGGAGAGCTGGGAGTCTTCAGCTCCAGGGAGACCCTTGAGCCCCTTCCAGGGCCTAAAGGGGCATCAAGAGAGCTGGAGACTGGGGACAAAGGGAAACAGCCTCAAGTTGCACCAGAGAGGGTTTAGGTCAGAGATTAGGGAAAATTTCCTCACCCAGGAAGGAAATTCCAGCTGCCAAGAGCAGAGTCCCCATCCCTGGAGGGATTTCAAAGCCCTGTGGATGTGGCACTTGGGGACATGGGGCAGTGGTGGCCTGGGCAGTGCTGGGGGATGGTTGGACTCGATGATCCTGGAGAACTTTTCCAACCTGAGGAATTCTGTGATTTTGTTTCTCCATCTGCATCTTTCCCACAGCAAAGCTGCCTGATGGAAAAACACACCACCTCCAAATTTTTCACGTGCACAATCATCCCAGTGAACACCCAGGCCACAAAACCCCCTCCAGCTTCCATTTTCCACCTTCCAGCCACTGAGGAGCCTGAAGTAAACAGGATCCAGGAGGGGTTAAGGCCAGACCTGCTCACTTGAGGCACACAGAAAGCTTAGCCAGGCTCAGCTTCACTTCCCTCTCAGGAATATGAACGCTCTGACAATGTCAGTGTCATTCTCAGGGCACAGGGACAAAACCCCATCCCTCACCTTGCCACGATACCCTCAGAAATGA
>WEIU01022448.1:150822-166578 GCA_013389925.1 Aegithalos caudatus
AAACCTATTTTATATCCACTCAGGGAACAAACAGGGCAACACCAAACCAGGTTATGTGGGAGAAAGGAAACATTAATTCTCTGCAAACCTTTGACCACCACTGGATTACTCAGCACAGGGATCCTGATATTCTCCTCCAGCAAGGCTGATGGCAAAGAAGGCTGGGAGGCCCCAGCATCTCTCCTCTATTTTTCCCTGCTTCCCACAAAATTACTTTTTCCCTATAATTCCACTTAGAGTTACACTGATGAGGTGTTTCTGCCGTTTCATTTTTCAGCACGGCCCCAAATATCCACTCCCAAAGGACTCTGGATCAAGGAATCTGCACCCTCAGTTGCTTTGTGAAGATCCTGTTGCCAAAGATAACCTGGCCTAGAAAATTAATATATGAAACATGCAATGCAAATGTGCTCCACTACGTGAACAAAGTGTAAGATCCTCGCTGGGCTAAAAAAGGAACAGCAAATTCTTCAGCTTTCTTTAAGTTCCTTTGTAAATGTGCACGTTAAAAATAATACTCATTAAAGTGCTTAAATGCAATAAAATGGCACTATTTCCTCACTGCATACAAATGAAGTCAGCATGAAAGTACTGATCTTTTTCATTTGTATTAATTTATTATTGGGTTATAAATACCTAATGGATGGAGCTAAGATGTACACAGCACTTTCCAAACACTAATTCACAACATCCTTCCAAGAATGCTGCAGCAGCAGCAAATAATTCCCAGAATCTCCTGGCTTCAGTCTCAAAGTTAAGGTGTGTTTTTGCTTTTTCTTGTTTTGGTTTTTTTTTTCCTTTTTTTTTTCTTTCAAGGAAATGTATTTAAGCAGCCAAGAAAACAACTGGGAAGAGGTGAAGTGTGATCCCATGAAGTCACTCAGCCCCTTGACTGATCCCAGAGCCATCACACAGCGCTGCTCAAATGAACTGCAACTGGAATTCCCGAGATCCAAATTATTTAAACAGACATCCTGGAAGCAAACAGAGGAGCAGTCCTACCAGTGACCCCTGATGGGATTTCAGAGATTCTCAATTAACAGGCAGCCCTAAAATCAGTGCCTTGCTTGGAGGAAGCTCTCACAGGTAACCTGCCAGGAGAGGAGGAGCCTGCGAAGGCACGGGCAGGAATTTGGGTTATTTGGGGAGTGAGAAGCAGCTGGCCTTGGGGAAACACCCCAGTCCTGCGCCTCTTAAAGAATGATTTGATTTTCCAAAGCATCTAAAGAACATTACAGGGATTTTCCTCAGTTGATAAGGTTCATAATCACACATTTACCTGAGGTAACAGCCCCGTTGTTTCACATAAACCCGCAGCATCAGGAAAATCCTCCTCACGCTCCGCAAGCCGCCACAAAAAGGAGGCTGCTCTTCATCCTGTGCACTCCTGCCAAACCCAATGAAGTCAGCACAGGCACAACATGTTTATACAACATTAAGGGTTCACGTTAAGCTGAAAGCAAGGAGGAAATTTGACTTTCAGATTGACAAACGAAGAGTGCTCGTGTATTCTGGAGCCTGCAACAAAGGAGCCGGTCGCGTTCTCGCCCAGCGCGGATCCCTAACAAACCCTCCTCCCTGGAAGGATGGTCAGAGCTAAGGTCACAGCACCCTCCATCTGCATTTCAGATCCTGACTTGTGTTGGCTTTACTACTTCTTTTGGCATTAAATATGGATGATGTTCCCCGAAACATTTGGAACGTTAATTATAAGGAAATAGGCGTAGGAAAACGTCGGGCTCCGGTCATTGTTCACCTACGGAACGACAACCAGGAGCTTCCAGCAAAGTGCTCAAATATAAAAGGGTGATGTTCATTCATGTATTGGTCCAAGCTGCAGCACTATAAAGTACATCAAAAGGTGTTAATGGTTTCAATATTTATCTGCTGCAGGGAAGCACTCTAAAAAGAAGACAGAAAAAAAATTTCTGCTAATGGCTGTGTCTCTCCATTAAAATGAAAAGCTTAATGCATCTTATAATCAGAGGACAATTTGCAAATCATTAAGAGAAATGTAAAATTCCATTAAAATACAAATCAAGAGTCCCTCACTGGACTAATAATCTTTTTGATATTATTTTGCATTTCACTATTTCTGTTCCCAATATCCAGGCACCACAAATGATCAGTTCTTGAACATGCTATTTACCACAGCCTACTTCTTTAACGAGAGACTGAGAGAAGTATAATCTGCTATTCAGAGCAGGTACTAATGAAGAATTCCATATATTCTGAAATTTAATTAAAACCCCAAAGATTTCAAATTAGATGCAATTTGAAATGCCTGGGGCAGAAATACATGCACTTGCGTGGCAAGGGTATCACGCTGAAAGTTGATACCGTAATTGGTCTTGATGTATTTTTGTGTTGCCAGGCTGAAGCACAGAACTCATAACCATATAAAAATTCTCTGTAGATTACCTGCTCATTGAAAATGCCATCACTCAGGTAGTTCTCTACTAAATTACCATGCTACTAAAATGCACAAAGTGATTCGAAGAGAAGAGTGGCACAGCTGGTCGACGCTGCCAATGAGTTATGCATGCGTCGATGCTGCCTTTTTTCTTAGTAAAATATGCTCAGTTGAATATTAAAATATAATTGGCATTCAACCTAAGTAGCTTAAACCATTTTGTTATCTTCTTTTAAACCGATTTGGCTCCTCCACAGTTATTTTCGAGGATGCGATTCACAAACTAATGACACCATCACATTCAGCTAGATTTGTACTATTTTACATTTGTCATAAATAGGGACAATTTCTACAGCCTTCTAGGGATGTCCTTTAATACTGGCTCCTCTTGAACATCAAAGGCCCAATTCATGGGGAAAAAAGAAAGGAAGGAAAAAAAGGAGTGTGCCATTTATGTTGTTCTTGCATATTTTATTCTGAGAAGAGTGCGGGATGCAAATTTCGAGTGAAAAGTGTGTTTTTCCAGCTAAGTGAGACCTTGTTTCCTCTGGAATAAAATAGTCAGCAAATCAACTGGTCAGGAGATATGGCAAAACATCTTGGAAAGGGGTCAGAAAGGGGCAACTTTAGGTCAAGAAGCAGCAAAATACCTTTATTATAAATTTTTTTCTTCCCTCAGACGAATTTATTTATGTGCCCCTTATATAAAGGCTGTCAGAAATGCCACTATATTGTCACTTCCCCAAAAAAATTAACAATATTACTTAGAAATCAGGTGCTCACCATAGTAACAGCCCCATTAAGCACATTACCTTTGAAACACCAAACAGGTTAAATGCACGTGAGTATTGATGGTATTTCCTATCAATAAAGGGTTTTAAGTAAACTTGCCTGGAAGTTCATTAATAAAACGGGTGTGGGAGGCTGTATTTATAAAATCCTTGGCTTTTATCTTGATTGCATGGGTTTTTATTAAGGAGGGGTGCAAAGGTTACGTGGGGCTGCATGTGTGGCGAGCCAGCCAACAAATCAAAGGAAAAATGAATTAAATTAAAGTTATTCCTCACAGGTCTGCAATGAGAGCAGGTGCTGAGGTCTGGGGCTCCGGGTGAAGATGAGCACACGACTCTGGAAAAAAAGTAATTTTCCTACACTGGTGGGGTTTTTCCACCTTCAATTCCTACCTTTTAATCTAAATCTCATCTACAAGCAGCGATGTCAAAAGTTACCGGGTTGGTCAAAATGTTTCTTAGATCAGGGTCAACTGATTCCTTTCATTTCATGGGGAGAAAAGGGATGTGATTTTGAGCAAATTCACTTTATAAAGAAGCCTCACACGCAGGTGGCTTTTAGAGCTGCTGGCTTTAGGGTGGAGCTGCCCTGAATTTGGCCCAACTGCAGCTCTGTGCAAATATTTCTCCTGGAATCATGGAATGGTTTGGGTTGGGAGGGACATTAAAGCCCCCCCAGTGCCACCCCTGCCATGCCAGGGCCCCCAAATCCCCCCCAGTGCCCCCCCTGCCATGCCAGGGCCCCCAAATCCCCCCCAGTGCCCCCCCTGCCCTGGCAGGGACACCTCCCACTGTCCCCAATGTCCAACCTGGCCTTGGGCACTGCCAGGGATCCAGGGGCAGCCACAGCTGCTCTGGGAATTCCATCCCAGCCCCTCCCTACCCTCACAAGGAAGAATTCCTTCCCAGCACCCCCTCACCAAAACACAAACCCTTTCTTTCTGAAAAAAAGGTTGGAATAATTTCAAAATCCACACATCTCTGCAGCTGTTTCAGAGTCTTGAATGTTGATACCCTCAAGTTCTCTGAGAACAAATAAAAATATTGCCATTGCACAAGTGAGCACTGGCTGTGGACCTTCAACACACTTTCATCTATAAAAACCCCACTTTATAAAATGATCCTTTTATTCTAATTATGGCCTACCTCTAAAATGTTAAGAATATTGGCAAGAAAAGATTGTCCTACTGGAAATAATTTTTTTTTTTTAAATAAATGACCCTTTCACTGCTTTCCCCAGGACAGACACACTTCTCTCTCTATCCTGAGATTCTTCCATCAGTGATGGACTCCCTGAAAGGCTTCACCAAAACCTCATCAACATCTGGAATCAGTGCTGCAAAAAAGGAACTTTGCACCTAAGAGGGCCTGAATTGTCCTAAATGGCCACATCTGGCAGAGAATTTACCCTCTGAACTTCAATAAAAGTATTTAAGATACACTTAAAACCACAGGGGCTTCCACTGGAAATTATGGGAATTTTGGTGTGAATTCAACAGGAATTGGGTCAGGAATTTTGCAGATATTTCTGTCCAGAATGCATTTGTATTGATTTTTTTGTTTTGTTTTGTTTAGTTTTGTTTTTAAATACATATAGCTGATACAAAGCAATGGGCCAACTGGGCTGGAAAAAGAATTAGAGATATAAAACTAACTGGGCTATTTTGGGGTTTTGCTGTTTCCATTTTTGAAGGTTGGAGAGGATTGATTTCTGTTTGCAGAAAATTGTAGCAAAGTATTGGATTGTAAAAATCCATTAAATGTCTCACAAAACAGTGACTTTCTGCTTATCAAAACTCCTCTCACATGAAATGGTAATAAAAGGAGATGCCAGTCTCTGGAATTTGAATTTTGATTTGGCAGACAGAAATAGGAAAGCTTGTCAGCTCTCTGCACTTGAATCTGCCATGTCCAGATATGTGAAGTATGAACGTTTCCGAGCAGATTATTTCATATTTAACACTTTCTAAAAGCCTAAATAGAAATGTATTTGCATGTCTGATGAAGCTGCAGGGTTGAGAAAGGGAAAAATCAGAATCATTTCTCAACTTTTTTATTTTTTTTTTCCTTTAATGAATTAAACCTCTAGTACCAAATTAAGAGAATTTCAAAAATTGCAGCAAAAATCAGCGGTAAAAACGACATTTTGTACTTGAATGGGAAAGGGCAAGTCCTGCCTCCTCCTCAGCAAGTGAAGAGAGCAGATCAAGACTGCAAAATATAAATACAGAATCCCATAATTTGGGTTGGAAGGGATCTGAAAGCTCATCCAGTCCCACACAGGGACACCTCCCACTGTCCCAGTGTCCAACTTGGGCACTGCCAGGGATCCAGGGGCAGCCACAGCTGCTCTGGGAATTCCAGCCCATCCCCACCCTCCTAGGGAACAATTCCAAATCTCCCATCTATCCATGGCTCTATATATATCCATGGCTCTATATCTATATAACCTGGTGGATTCCCACTTTCCCAGATAAATGAATGGAGTTTTCCATTTTTACTGGGAATCAGGGAACCATGAAGAGATGATACCTGGACTCCTGGTCTCCCTGTTGGCTGAGTTTGCTGCTTTTCCTGTTAAAGATGGCTATGCTTTAACCATAAATATATGTATTTTATCTATATCTTATCTAAATCTTATCTATATCTTATCTATATCTCTAAGATGAAGGAAATCCCAGGGACCGCTCCTTGAAGCAAAATCTGATCACAAGGCTCCTCTTAATGACATCTGAACAAAAAGGGCACCACAGGACTGACTAAATACATTGGACCTGAACATGTGCATGCCTGAAATATGAAAATATGTATTTTAAAAAGTTGCAGACAGTTTATGCTGGGACCTGAAGTTTCAAACCTTCCAGCTGCTCTTGACAGTATCTCAGCCAAGTAAACCATTCCTACAAAATTTTTACTGTAATTTAAAGGAAGGGAAAAGAGATCTGAAATTCATTTTGTTATTGTAAATGCTATTCTTATTGAAATAATTTTTATGTATTGAAAATGTCTATGGATAAATTGTACATGGGAAAAATTTACTCTCAGGATACCATAATTAGGGTGAGCAGCACAGCCAATGAAATCCCTTTTAAATGGAAGCATCAGGGGATGTTGAATTCCTCATCTCAGAAGTAGACAAATTAACAGCCCCACAATCTTGTGATTTAAATATTCCCACAACAAAAAGAATACAAAAATACTCTGGCCTTTGCTGAGTCACAGTCAGAAAACACAGAAAAAAAATTACTTTTCTTTCTTAATTTGCTGCAAGCTGAGATTTTTTTTTTTATAGTTTAGAAAGTTGCAAAAAGAGGAAAAGAGAATTGCTCCTGGAAAGGTGCAGAGTAGTCAGGATGTGTTTATGGAAGGGTTTTCTCCATGGGAGCATCCCAGGGGGGAGATCCCACAGCCCCACAGGGAGGAGGGCGAGTCCAGGGGTGACTCCATGGAGGTGACACAGAAAATGAGGAATTTCCTCAGCCCAGAACTGGCATTTCCCAGCACCCCTGGGCAGTGTAAGTGTGTGAAGGAGCAGGAAATCACAGGGTAATTATTGATTAGAGGCCTGCCTACGTCACCTTGTGGGGAGAATGGAGCTGCTCCCAGCTCCTTTGAAGGCTCCCATTATGCATGAGGTGTTTCATCAATATCCCCCCTTGGATGAATAACCTACATGGTGCACAGGGAATTTCAGCTGCACAGCTCTCCTCTCTGCTCTCCATCCTCAGCTGCTCCTTCTGGGTCTTTCTGCACAGCTGGGCTCTGCCTTTGGCTTGGAATGTGACAGGATCATGGAATGGTTTGGGTTGGAAGGGACCCTGAAGTCCATCATGTTCCTGTCCATGGGACACCTCCCACTGCCCTGGGCTGCTCCAAGCCCCAGTGTCCAACCTGGCCTGGGACACTGCCAGGGATCCAGGGACACCCTGTGCCAGGGCATCCTCACCCTCCCAGGAACAATCCCTGCCCAATATCCAACATAAATTGACCCTCCTTCAGTTTAAAACCACTAATGCCATGAAAACCCCTAAAGCCACCTCCAGACCTCTGAGCCCTGACTCGGGAATTGAAGTGAAGGATCAGGAGGGCTGAGCTGGACTAAGGGAAAAAGCTCAGCTTAGCTCCAAGCCTGCACCCTCAGGACAAGGACTGGATGGAGGAATCCACCCTCAGGAATCTGAAGGACTCATCCAGGGAGGACAGCACAGCAGGCAAGGAGCAGAACCCCAGCGCTGCTGCTCATCACAGAACGAGGAAAAACTCTGGTGTGCCTCCAATTTCCTCTGCTCCTGTGCTCTAATGAGCCATCTGGTCTGCAAACACACAGCCACAGCCACCCCTGTGCCACACTGCCACTGCAGCCACAGCTCCACACAGGGAGGGCAGGAAAATCAGGAATGGCCCAGTGGGCATCGCCTTCCCCCTGCCACAGACCCACAAATCACCCAGCCCAGGCACCCTCAGAATAGCAACACTCCCATTTTCTTCTTCCCAGAGAAAGGGAGCTAATGAGCAGGGTACATTAAGAGCAATTCATCATTTCCCATTAGGAATGTTCAGGGATTTTTCCTGAGATGTCCCACTTAGAGCAGTGGGAAACCCTGACTTTCTCTTTGCTCAGTGAAATTCCACGTTGAATGCTGGCCATGACACAGGTTGTGGAAATTATGTTCCATGTTTTCAATTATGTTTAAAAATAAATATATTGGCAGCATAAAAACTGGAGAGCCAGTAAGGAGAGAACCCCTGGAGGTGTTGGGAAACCAAACTTTTCCCTCTCCACAACTCCCTGACAGGCTTTGCTCCCAGGGAACAAGGGACAGGATTTGGGGAAATGGCCTCAAACTGTGCCAGGGAGGTTTAGATTGGAAATCAGGGAAAATTTCTACATGGAAAAGCTGCCCAGCCCTGGAAATGTTCAAAAACCATGTGGATGTGGCACCTGGGGACATGGATTAGTGGTGAGCACAGGGATGGTGCTGGGAAGGATCTGAAAGGTTTTTCCCACTCCTAATGGTTCTGTGATTCCATGGTTGTCCCACCTGCCTCAAGGTTCAGATTCCACCTTTGCCAATGCCAAGTTACAAGAGGAATGGTTGATTTTGTATTTTAAGTGCTTTTAAACACATTTCCCCTGTTTAACAGTAATTTAATTAGAAAATTAAAGGCACTTTAGAAAAATTTAAGATACAGGAGAAGCCACTGAAAGAGAAAATGATGAATTTTTATAGAATTTCTTAATAAATAAAAAGCAGATCATCTCTACTTCCTGAATCTGCAAACCTCTCTGCTTTTGTTATGTCAGAGTTGATTGCCACAATTTTTCTCTCCACAAGGAACTAAATCTTCAAAGCTGGCACAAAAGCAGCTACAGAAAACTGACCCTGAATTGAGAAGTGTTTCATCCCAAAAGTACTTGACACTTTTTTTTCTTTTTGTTATATGAGGAACCTTTTTAATGTGGTTTTTTTTTTGGCATAAGCAAAACCCTTCTGATCCCCAGATGAAGTTAGTGGAGAAAAATAAAATAAAATTTGATAGAAGCACTGATTAGGAAAGAAATATGCAACAGTCCTGATTACAGAATCACTTGAGGAGGGAACTCAAATCTTCTGTCAAAGAGCAATACTGTACATGGTCACATTGACAGGGAAGGGAGGGAAAAAAGGGCCACAGGTTTTGGTGGGATCACAGAATCCCAGCCTGGTTTGGGTTGGAGGGACCTTAAAGCTCTCCCCATTCCACCCCTGCCACAGGCAGGGACACCTCCCACTGCTCAGGGCCCTTCTTGAAGAGCTGCTGCTGAAGAGAAGTGGAAGAAAATCAGAGTGATGAGAAAAAGCCTCTCTGGCTCTGGATCCTCATGCTCTCACTGATGTTTGCTCTGCGTTTTTAAGTGCCTGGAGAAATGAGCAGGCACTTTCAAATGTAAATGTGTAAAAGTAAATAAATACCAAATTCCTAATTTAGCTAAACTGCAATTCTGATGTGCTGATAAACTGAAGTGCAATCCATCATGATTTGATTTTTACCTCACCCTTCTCCTAAATAACTTTAAAAAGCAGTTTTTCCCAATTTTTGACACCTATTTCCACATTCCTTCCAATGAAATTTCTTTTTTATTTTATGAAAGTACTACCAGGAGACAGTGACAGAAGAACAGAAATGCTCTCACATCGTTGTGATTTGAGCCAATTAATCCTTCATTAGCATTTCCATGACGTAGGTGCCTTCCCCCAATAAAACACACACACACACCTGGCCAAGGGCAAACAGCAGGGCTAAATTAAAACACCCTGAATGTGCAGGTGTTGAAATGAGAACAGCACCCAGCCCTGGGGCTGCAGGGACCCTCAGGTGATGCTCACAGCCACCAGCCTCATCCCACCCCTGCCACACCTCCTGCCTGGGTTTTCAGCTTGGATGGTGCTGAATAACTTCCCTTCCCTTCCCTTCCCTTCCCTTCCCTTCCCTTCCCTTCCCTTCCCTTCCCTTCCCTTCCCTTCCCTTCCCTTCCCTTCCCTTCCCTTCCCTTCCCTTCCCTTCCCTTCCCTCAAAAATTCAAGGGTGGTGGTGATTATTTCCCTCAAGAAGCTTCCTGTTAAAAATATCCTTATTTTTCCTCCTTTAGAAGTTCTCCAGTCCTTGCAGTGTTGCCTGCACAGGAAGGTTGTGCCCTAGGGATGGACCAAAGTCTCCTAGAAACTCAAACCTCTCAGGGCTGAACCCCAAACCAGCAGCTGAAACAAGATCAGCACTGCTTACACCAAGGAATTTCATTCACAAAGCTAGAAAGAATTCAGGAGGCCATTAAGGAGAACTAATGAAAAGAAAAAGCATTATTTTAAATGATTTATAATCTCCTGATGGATAATCTGGGAGGCAGAATTCCCCTGCTGTTGTTTGGAGATGGCAGGAGCAGCAGTAACATTTCCTACCCAGCTTTGCACTTCCACATCCACCTCAGTGTTAAAGTTTCCACAACACAGCACTTCATTCTATCCCAACTAATAAAAAAAAATATTCCCCAGAACCACCCTGGAATTTGACTGTGAAAGATCTGGCACTGGGGAATTTGCATAAGAGGGGAAATTAAGTACAGAAGATGCTCATGGAAACAAAGCTGCTGTGCAAAGCTCAGATCCTGAGATTCCCTCATTCACCAAGAAATGGTGGCATTTGGGGCAGGCAGGAAGGCACTGCAAACATCAGACTTCTGAGATTATTATTATTATTATTATTATTATTATTATTATTCTAGATAATGGGACCCATTTAGTTTCAAATGATTAATTTCTGTTATGAGGCCTTCAGGAACAGAGTCAATAAATGGGGAATGGTGAAGAGGAACTTTTCTCAGGTCTTGCTTTTATCTAATTTCATAAATAGCACAACTTGGTAGCAATTCTCTTTGTTTAAAATTATCATTGTATTATCTATGATAACTATGAAGAATAAAAGCACAGTGACCTTACACAACCTAACACTCCTTCCCTGGCACTTTTCTCCTGACAGGGACACAAAACCACAGATTCAGGGAATCACTGAGGTTGGAGAACCCCTCTGAGCCTCAATTCCAACCACTCCCCAGCACTGCCAAGGCCACCCATGTCCCCAGGGGCCACATCCAAAGGCTTTTAGATGTCCCCAGGGGCCACATCCAAAGGCTTTTAGATGTCCCCAGGGGCCACATCCAAAGGCTTTTAAATGCCCCCAGGTATGGGGACTCCACCACAGCCCAGGGCAGGAATGAATTCTCCCAAATCTCCAACCCAAACCTCTGCTGATGCACTGTGAGGCCATTTCCACTCTCCCTATCCCTTGTTCCCTGGGAGCAGAGCCACCCCCTCCTGTCAGGAGTTGTAGAGAGTGATGTCAAAGCCTCAACCCCCCCATTTTGGTGGCCAGAAGCCACTTGAAGTGGCCACCACCCCACGGAGCAGCTCCCAAGCCTCCAGCCGTGTTCGTATCCCATCCTTTCAGCGCGGGCAGCTGAACCACATCCCTTTCCCGAGCAAGGACGAGGGAGATGGGAGCCCGTGGCTGGTGGCAGAGGGCAGGGAGGGTGGCACTGACCTCTCAGGAGCAGGGGGTGGTGGAAGGCTGGCAGGGGCAGGGTCTCTGTGCTGGCTGGCTGGCAGAAGTAGGCTCGGAGCCAGGCCGTGCACTGCCGCAGGGGCTCCGGCATCTCCTCGGCTCCCTCGCACACCTCGCACGCCACCGAGGGCTCTGCCCTGCAGGGACACAGGGAAATGCAAGCTTACAGGGGGATAAAATGACACAGGCAGGGCTCTGAACGGCCTGGACCCTTCAGTGGAACAGCACAGTCCCTTCCAAACAGAACAACTCCGTGATGCTCTGATAAAACTGAATATTCGCACACTCCGTACCAGCAAAATAAAAAACTCAAAACATTTAATCTGGAGTCAGACCTTTTTTCTTCTCAGGGATTCCTCCCAGCAGTAATAAGAACTCACCCTCATAACCCCTACAAATGCAAAGGTGACACAGTGCTATAAACACCTGTAAGGAAATCCAGGGAAGATCAGTACAAGGAAAAAGCCGTGTGGGAAACGCCAGGGAGCAAGAACACCACCCAAGCCCACGGTGGGTGACACATCCTTGTGCTCCCAGGATGGATGGAGGTGAGGCTCCTCCTGTGTGTCCCCTGGGGGTGCAGTCCCTTGTCCCCAGGCCCATCCCTGGGGAAGGAGGGAAGGAAGCAGCTCCCTGCTGCTCCGTGCCTTCCCTGGCCCTGCTTCCTCCAGCGCCGTGGCAGGTCTCTGCTTCCCTCCCCTGATTGAATTGGAAGGAAGCAATTGAGAATTCATTTGATTTTCAATGGCAGCTCGTGCTTGCAGGGGCTGAGGAGCAAAGTGAGCCAACAGAAAGCACCTGTAAATAAAAATTTGCTTCTTCTCTTGCTCCTTTTTTTTTTCTTTTCCTCTGGAAGAGCAATGTGAGGATGAGAGAGGTGAAAAAGGGAACCCTGGATTTGCACATCTCCAGCTGTGTTTTCCAAGCTGGATGTTTTCAGGGGTGCAGAGCAGGGCTGGGATGTGCTCTGCTGGTGCTCCCCAAGGCTGGGGTGTGGTGTTGGGGGGGGTCTCTCAGAACTGCAGAGAGCTGTAACCACACATCCCACAGCACTGCATCCATGAGAAACGATGGACACAGCATCCAGGGTGATGGACACAGCATCCAGGGTGATGGACACAGCATCCAGGGTGATGGACACAGCATCCAGGGTGATGGACACAGCATCCAGGGTGATGGACACAGCATCCAGGGTGATGGACACAGCATCTAGGGTGATGGAGACAACATCAAGGGTAATGGACACAACAGCAACCTCTGCCAGCAATCTTCTCATATCCAGAACCCTCACCACCACTGAGGGGCCATACAAAGGTTTCCTGATCCTTGCAGCTTTTTCTCCCAGCTGGAAATAAAGCCAGAGCCAGAATTTCCTCAGTGCTAAGCCTCAATAGCAGAGTCTTCTGGAGAGAGGTGGGATGTGCCCCAAAGCAAGAAAATGAAGAGAAAACTGTGGCAACATCAAAATAAGTGTGAACCTGAGACAAGGGAAGAGAAAACCAGAGTGATTGTGCCAGTCAGGTATGGGGACAGAGCCAAACCCATCCCAATTCCTGAGCGTGCTGGAAGGAGGGAAAAGGAAATGTGAGGCTCCTCCAAGCAAAAAGCCAAAGCAAATGAACCAAGGGATGCTCCAGGAATGGCATCAAAGAGCCTGGCTCTGCTTTGGCCACGAGGCAGCTCTGCAGGGAGACCCAACACTCCAGAGCTTGCTCCAGCCCAGTGTGGAGCCAGGATCCTGGGATAATCAGCAGAGCCTCTGGATGGGAGCAGGGATGTGCCAGGGGCTGGGGCACAGCTGCCCTCAGAAGAGGAGCCCTGGCTCTCCTGGTGCCTGATCAAACAGCTCTGCCATCCCCAGCCCCAACTCAGCTTCTGATTAATTGTGAGCCACTGAAGGCCACCTAATTACTGATGGGAAATGGAGGGATGTGGAGGAGGACAATTAAAACACTCCAGCAGCTGCACAGGAGTCCATGGCTTGGAGCAGAGGCAAAACAAATCTGCAGAATCAGCTTTGGTCCACTTTGGTAGGAGTTAAGAGCAATTTTATTTCTCTTTCCATTTATTTATCAAACTGATAATTATGACTTTACATATGTGAAGTAAGATCAAGTTGCTATTTAAGACTGGTGTCTATTTTATGCTGTTTTTCTGATTAATAACATCTCTGCTAAAAGAAAAAGTATGAGAATCCATGCACAAACTTTTGTACATGAATCTCCATGACATGGACTTCAAACCAAGCTCCCAACACCACAGATAATCCATCATTTCACACAGGTACAACACAGCAGAATGTGGCTCTGTTTTACTGTGAAATTCTGGAGCTACAACAAAATAATAATGAGAGAATTTAATGACAATAACTCCTCTGAAATCTAGAAGAGAAGTGGGGGGAGTTTTCTGCTCCATTTATCAACAGGAAAATGAAGAGTGCTCAAAGCTATGATCTCCTTATGTTTTTCACATCATCCTGTTTCCCATTCTTGGGAGTCTGGAAATCATCTGGCCTGTAATGTCACAATAAAAGAGAAAAACTCCAACTCCTCATGGCTCTGGGAACAGCTGCAGACAGGGACCAGCCCAAAGGCACCCAACCACCATCAGTCACCCCCAAAACACGTGGGGAGCAGCCAGGGAGACTCTGGGAGCCCCTGCCAGGGCCTAAAGGAGCTCCAGGAGAGCTGGAGAGGGACTGGGGACAAGGGAGGGAGGGACAGGACACAGGGAATGGCTTTAAGCTGGAAGAGGATAAATTTAGCTGGGATTTTGGGCAGGAATTGTTCCCTGGCAGGGTGGGCAGACCCTGGCACAGGGTGCCCAGAGCAGCTGTGGCTGCCCCTGGATCCCTGGCAGTGCCCAAGGCCAGGTTGGACATTGGGGACAGCCTGGGACAGTGGGAGGTGTCCCTGCCATGGTGGCACTGGGTGGGATTTGAGGTTCCATTCCAAGCCAAACCATCACACACACATTCCTCACTTCTCCAGGTGTTCCCTGGCAGAAGTGTTTGGATAGAATTTTTTTTTTTTAAATTTCTTTTTAATTGCTGCTTTTCATCACAGTGCCCTGCTGCTGCTGAACATCTCCAGATGTTTTTGGTGGGGCCATTCTCCAGCAATTCAACACCAGAGCCTTTCCCAACACCTGCCACTTCCACAGCCACCTTGGCCAGGAAAGGGAATGCTTTGCAAGGCAGAAATGAATTTGCTTTCCAGGAATGCACTGACTTCTTTTCCTGCAGGACACAACCTCCAGGTGCCAACACACACACACACACCCAGAGCTTCAAACTGGCAAGGAGTTGAAAAAAAAAAGGGAAACCTTCATATGAATTTTGCTTGGCTAGAGATGGCAACAGCTATTCCTGGGAATTTGACAGCTTTAATAAAGAAAAAGAAGGCACATAACTCATGGATGGGTGTCTTCTGCTGGCCCTCCTTCCCTCCTCCCCTTTCCCTTTCCAAACTTGCACAGCAGAACTTCCACAAACTACCTTGGCATTAAATATCCAACTGAAAACACCAGCTGCCTTTTAAAGGATTTTCTCAGGCTTCAAAGCCTTAAGTACCTTCCAAAAATCAGAGTCAAAGTGGTCTCAAAACATTCCTAAGAAGAGCAGAGGAGTTACATCATGGGAAATTCCCCCCTGGAAGGAAATCCCTCTGCTCAGCATCACATTTCTGGGTTTCTCAACCCCCTGCTCCAGGCATGGATCTTTGAGCACTTCCGAGTCAAGATGGACAGGAACAAGTTTGAATTTAGAGAAAAACACACACCTAAAAGTCAGATGAAATACCTGGGCCTAAACTTCAGTAATGAAAGAGAAAAAAAGGGCATTTCTTAATGTCCATTCACTGTTTTACCTATGGGAAGTTTAAGTCTTAAACTTGGGATCAACAAGATCCAATTTTGCTTTTATACATGAAAACAACATAAATGTTCATTGACAAATAAAAAACCCAAACCCTAAACAAAATATGTAAGAAATCTGACTGCTTTGCTTTCACCCTGGAGAATTTTTTTTCCTTAAAAAAGTACCAATACTTTATAAACACATAAATATAATATATATAATTAATAGTTTGAAATATTTACTATTACTTAAATGAATAATATTAATTGATAATATTGAAAATATTAAATATAATTGATTGGTTGAATGTAACATCCAAATCCCACTTCCACTGCCTGCAGCCACACACACCTGAGTGTTTTATCCCTGGAAAACCAGCTCACCTTCCAGTGCCTTGCCTAAGGAGAGGGTTAGAAACTGAACCAGTGAAGAGCCCCCTTTACTTCAATTTTAAAATTTTCCATGTTTTTTTCTTTGTTTAAGATAGAAATGAAAAAATCACATCAACTAAAAAAGATTGCAACTCCTCCCAGCCTGGAGTCAGCAAAGTGCCATTGATACATGTGGGCAGACTCAGATTACATTATTAATTCTAATTT
>WEIU01022448.1:167435-182385 GCA_013389925.1 Aegithalos caudatus
AATACCAGAGCTCCTTAACCAGAGTTTAGGATTTTTACATTTGCAGAAGTCACTGCTGATCCTCTAGGACCTGAATGGTAACTCAGTGCCATGAAATACATATGAGGGGCCAGAATAATTTTTAAATTATTGGGTTTTAAATGGCTTTTTTTTGTTGTTGTTCTATCAGCAAATGACTGAAAACAAGCTGTCACATAACTCTCACACGTGTGAATTCATAACAGGAAAAAGTTGCACAATCTGAAAACCGAAGGCTGTCTTTTTCTTACAATTATATAGATCTGTGCTTATCTTACCAAGCTCATTTTCTCTTGGACAAATAGCTGGCGTGTTACCTTTCAAATGGAAGAATCAGTGATGATCAGCACACAGAAATTAACATTAAAATGGCATTTAGTGAGGCAGCACTATTTGTTCCACAACAACACAGAGCAGAGTCGATATTTTCACTGCAGCCTTCATTGTGAAATTAACTAAAAATGTATTTCATCCACACCTAAATGTCATTTAAGCAGCCTTTCTTTGATAGATGAAGGCTAAAGCCACCCCAAAACTGCAGCTGAATTATCTGGTCTCTAATGACTCCAAACCGATTACGGGATGCAGAGCAATCTCGTTAAATTTTATTCCAAAGCCTACTACACTGGTGTTTTCTCTTATTTTTCTATCAATGAAGCCCAGGAGGTTTAAGGACAATTCATTATGTATGAGACCCAACTTGCAGTGCTTGACTGTTGATTAATAGCAAAGTTTGCTGGGTGTACATTTGCAGCATTAGATGCATACAATATGCTAACTTATTCTTCCACCCAAGCTAATTATTTACCAAAATGACTACTTGAGACTACAATTTATTAAATGCATGCATCCAGTCTCGATTTGGCCCCAAAAGACAGCCTGGAATGAAGATCTTTTACTTGATGTGACAACTTCTGGAAACAGTGTTATTAATATTGTAAATGTGGCAAATAAAGAGTTCAAATAGCCGGGTGGCTCTGCTGCCTTTCTCCCCCACAACTGAATCAAGGAACAAAGCCTCTTTTTAGGTTTAAAATTCATGGGCTAGCACATCCTGACATAGTTTAATTTAGCTGCTTATAAATGAAGTGGCTCTATGATGGGAGGGAGAGATGAAAAAGAGGGATGAGAGCTGCAAGAAACAGCAATAACCCCCAATTCCTGTCCAACAGCCCCGACGCTGCTCCTTTTAAGACCTATTAAGAAAAAATTGATGCATTTAGGGGAGAACACAAGAAGTCAGAGCTGAGTCAGACTTAGTCCTTGTTGTACAGCCTGTGCAATGTTTTTCCTTATTCTGTTTTTTATCTGTTCTGGAGAATGCAAATTCTTATGGATCTGATTGGTGAGAAATTCTGCATCCTCTCTTTAACCCTGGAAAAGAAGCACCTGCATAGAGATTTGGGCATCATATACATGATATAAGCTCCAAATAAATAATATAACAAATAAACATATAATTAATTACATAATACATTAATCGATTAAATTATTGATAAAATAAGTAACAAATAAACACACCCCTTGAGTAAATACAAAGACATCCAAATAGTCTCATTTTTTCCTGACTTTTGCCATTAATGATAATAAATTTGGGGGCCAAGCTGGGCTTGCTCAAGCCCATGATCCCTGCAAAGCTGCTCCCTGCTTATTCCCTGCTCCTGGTGTGCACCAGCAAACACTTCAAAGGATGGAGTGAGACTCCTGTCTCCACATGCCAAGATAAGGAAAATCAATGTCAATGCCCAAAAGACTCAAGTGATAGCACTGAAGGTCATTAAATGTTACTCACTGCCCTGGACCATTAAAGTTTTGATTGGAATCCTATACAGGGAGACACAGATTTCAAACAAGATCCTGCCCTGGGATGTGGCACTGCGAGACCACGGCGGTGACGGCCCGAGGAACACCTGAAACACATCCAAGGAAAACAATGCTCTGCCTGTGTGGGCTTGGCTGCCTTTCCCTGAGCATTTATTGTGTTTTCACAGCAGTGAATCCCATTAGGAACAAAGATCTCTGTTGAAACCAGGTGGAAGGACAACCACAAAGTTCTGGTTCTTCAACCACCTCAATCTCCTGTGCGTCCCAGTGCCCTTTGTTGTCTGCTCCATGCCACCCTCCTTCCCTCAAGCCCAGACTGGTTTGGGGTGGAATTATTAAACACAATTTTGTTCCACCCCTGCCATGGCAGGGCCACCTTCCATTATCCCAGGCTGCTCCTGGCCCCATCCAGCCCGGCCTTGGGCACTCCAGGGATCCAGGGACAGCCACAACTCCTCTGTGCGAGGGCTTCCTCACCCTCACAGGAAGAATTTCTCCCCAATATCCCATCTATCCCTGCCCTTTGGCAGTTTGAAGCCATTCCCTGTGTCCTGCTCCTCCTGTCCACAGCCCTCTCCTTATCCCACCTCTGAAGTTCTGCCACCAGCACCCTGCTGGCCTCACACGCTCTGGACCATCTCCGGACCGCTCAGTCTGACCTTGCTGCTCTGCTGAACATCTCCTCCTCCACCTCCACACTGGTCACCCATTCCAGTACTGCTTCCTTCCTCTTTCCCACCCACAGCTTTTCCAGACTAATTCCTGGTCTCTCCAGATTTCATCCTGCACGTTTCTGCCTCATTTCTGTCATCCAGGCCAAGACAACCAGAGTTAGCTCTGGTGCTCATCAGCACAGGGAGTTCTATCAGCTCAGAGCCCTTCCCCAGAGACACCCACTCCCCTCCATGAATGAAACCCTTCAAAGACCAACAGCTGGGCCCTACTGAGAGAGCACAAATATTCCTAATATCAGAGTGACCTCTCCATAAACATTTCCGTTTCAAATCAGTAGGTTTGGCAGCAGGACGACCGGAAAATTTGCCGAAAAGATAAAAAGAGCCCAATTTCTGTGCATCTTCTGTGTTGGAAAGGACCACCCTGTTCTAGATTGAGAACAGGGGGGAGATGGAGCACACCCTGAACAGAGCAGATGCTTCACATTAAATGTTTTTAAGCAGGAAGCAGAACTGGAGCCAAGTTCCAAGCGGGAGCACGCTCTGCCCGAGATGTTCGGCAACATTAACCATAGGTGATATCATCAGTTCTAGCCTTAATTAGGTTAAAAGAAAGTCAGTTAATTTTAGCACTTACAAGAAATTGTTACAAAACACTTTTTTTTTTTTTTTTCCTTATATAATGGGAGGCTCCCATCAGAGCTGGGAGGTCGGTTTTATCACAGGCAATTAACTGTGTTAGGGCTGGCTGCAGGGGACCCTGCAGGCGCACGCCGCATTCCCTGCGCTGTGCCGCTGTCCCCGCTGCTTTGGGGGATTCACCACCACCCCCAGCCCTCTGCAGTGGCCACAAACCCACCAGCCCTGCTCAGCACCCTGCCTTGCAGTCATAACCCAGCTGCTAGCTGGTATCTGAAGTCAAATTTATGGTTTTTTCTATGTATCTCAGATAGATATAATCCCAATTACGCATGGATTAAAAAAAAAGCCCAACAAAACAGCCCACCAAGTCTAAGGGAGTTAAATCACACATTACAACCCTTACACTGCAAGAGCCAGGTCTCTGATCTGGTGCTGGGGGACACTGAAGGACAAAAACTTAAGGCTGAATTATTGGAACTGGGCCCTGACTTTGGATGTCCACCTTGACGTGCGTCAGTGCATGAATTCCGGATGACAGTGAGCACCAGGAATTATAATCAACAGCACCTGCAGATCCTCCAGCCTATTAAAATGAATTAAGATACAGATAAATCAGGAACCTCTTAAGAATTCAGCTCGCCAGGACGTTTTTCAAAGCGAGTTCCCAGTGTGGGTGTAAAATCTGTGACGCCTGAGCCTCTCCTGTTGAAGTGAGTCCAGAGGAGTGCTCCATGGCTGGAGCCCCTGCTCTGAAGCCAGGCTTGGGAGAGCTGGGGGTGTTCACCTGGAGAACACAAGGGTCTGGGGACACCTTAGAGCACCTCACAAAAACTAATATA
Source organism: Aegithalos caudatus (assembly GCA_013389925.1). NCBI lineage: Eukaryota > Metazoa > Chordata > Aves > Passeriformes > Aegithalidae > Aegithalos > Aegithalos caudatus. The sequence goes on from WEIU01022448.1 coordinate 171,433, forward strand.
TCCCAATTAAAACTGCATTGTTAATAGAGACCTCCAAAGCCTTTCTGCAGGGCTTTGAGGTTGCTACCACCCCCATCAGCAGGATCTCTCCCAAAAATGGCATCACCCACTCAAGAACTGGCTGTACCTCTGACCAATTTGGCCTCAACCACAAAAATACAACAGTAGGGAGAACAATGGATAAAGAGTATTTTCCTTCATTTGGATCAAACTGATGTGGAGTTTGCTCTTCCCAACCCCCCACAGTGCCTCAGTCACCTCTGGGCAGGCTCTGGCAGGATGCACGTGCCAAGAGAGCCCTCCCCTGCCACAGGACATCTCTGCATCCTCTGCATCCAGGAGGAAAAGCTTTTCTCTCAGGTAACCAAGCAGGATCCAATCACTGGATTGGAAAGCCAGCAGGGCACATCAATAAAACCAATAAAAATACTGTTTCAAAAAGTGCTGTTATAATTAACTGAAATAAGAGTCTATAAACTGCCACCTCAGAAGAAGCTTGTTAAAGGCTGAGCATAGGAACTGTAATTTAAACACATTCTGCCCTTCCTGGACCACCCTGGCCACAGCATGGCTCTTGCTTCTCCCATCTTCCCACAAATCTCTGGATCCCAGGGGGATGCCTCAGTGCTGGATCCAGGAGTTTTGGGACTCCTCCATGCACAGGTGCTGCCCTGGGATGCAGGGTTGGTGTGATCTTAAAATCACATCTCACAGAGGACAAAATGGGATCTAGGGAATTACAGCCACATCAGAATCCTGGAATGGTTTGGGTGGGAAGGGATGTTAAAGCTCATCTCATTCCAGCCCCTACCATGGCAGGGACACCTCCCACTGTCCCAGGCTGTCCCCAATGTCCAACCTGGCCTTGGGCACTGCCAGGGATCCAGGGCCTGCCCACCCTCCCAGCCAGGAATTCCTCCCTCACATCCCACCCATATCCACCCTCCTTTGGCTCAGAGCCATTCCCATTCACCCCACCCCTCTGATCCTATCTCATTCCTACTCCAGAACTCCCTGGGATGGGAGAGCTGGTGACAGACCACCCTGCCAAAAGCAGACAGACAGAACCACCTCACATAACTCCACATATTGGAATGGGGCAGGGATGTTTTCCCAGCCTGCTTTCCCTGCTCTCCTGTTTGAAGTGCAGTGCCTGGAGACTGCTGTCCTCTGAGCTTTGGGTGCATCTGCATTACAACCCCATTAGCTTGTGTACTACACTCATTAATAAATAAGCTCCCCACTTAAGTGCCTTTCTTGTAAATTGGTTTGTTCTGTTCCATATAAATAATATAAATTTCTCTTATCAGATGTGGTGGATTTTTTTCTTTACCTATGTAGAGACACTCCAGCAATTTAACCTAAGAAGGAGTTCATGTAATGCTCTTCCTCAGTGTCCCTTGTCACCAGCCTGTATTTACCATGGCAGCTGCAGTATGTTAAATAGTTAGCATAGCAAAAAATAATGTCTTTAATAACTGGCATAAGTATATTGACCATATGTCAAAAGTAAAAGAAAAAACCCTACTAAATGGATAGTTATTGTAATTGTATTTTAAAACACTGAGGTCATATTTAATTTTGAATCCAAGCTCTTAAAATGTGCTTTCTGGCAAGGACAGCGTAATAAAGCCCTTAACAGTAGGAAAAAAAAATGTACATTATTATTATTGCAAATCTCTTTTCCAGATTACTAATACTGCCATAAACAAATGGAATGAAAACTTTAATTGTTTTAATCAGAAATACTGTCGCTGGCTTGGAAAGCTGCAGCTTGAAGCAAAAGGATGATATAATTCAGATCTTTGCTCCATCTTCTTATTCCCAGCCTCCACCCACTCCCTGGAGCATCCAGGTGCTGCATCCAGGCCCTGCTGGGGACAAGGGGGGCTCTGCAGCCCCCAGCTCTCCCCGTGCTCCTGAGCAGCTCTGGTAGGGCAGCAGTGCCTGCTTCTGGAGACAACCAGGCAGCAAAATCCTTGGAATTGCCACTGCTCTGTTGTTAAAATCAGCCTGGCAAACCCTCACACTAACAACACACAATATGGACACAGAAACAAATGCAGGAGTGCCCCAACACCATGGACAGGACCAGCTGAGAGCTGAAATCAGCTTTATTTGAATAAATGGGAAGCAGCAAGGAGAAGCTGAGCAATTTCCCCTGGCCAGATTTAAGGATGACACAGGATTTACATGCTCTGACCTCGAATCTTTGAGCCCATACCAGCCTGGGAGAAGGCAACCCCAACTCCCTTTCAGAGGGACCAAATCTTTGAAATCAGAGATGAAATCCTGATGCTGAACACACAAACTTGAGAGCACCCCAAAAGCTGAGGTTTGCCATGCACTGATGGTCAGATAATCCCAGAATGGTTTGGGTTGGAGCTTGAATCCCCCCCAGTGCCACCCCTGCCATGGCAGGGACACCTCCCACTGTCCCAGGCTGCTCCAACCTGGCCTTGGGCACTGCCAGGGATCCAGGGGCAGCCACAGCTGCTCTGGGCACCCTGTGCCAGGGCCTGCCCACCCTGCCAGGGAACAATTCCTACCCCAAATCCCATCTAAATTTACCCTCTTCCATCTGAAGACATTTCCCCTTGTCCTGTCCCTCCATCCTTTGTCCCCAGCCTCTCTCCAGCTCTCCTGGAGCCCCATTAGGCACTGCAATCAAGCTAATCATTAACACAAACTCATCAAGATCTAAGCTGAAACGAAACAGGGCAGGATTTGAAACTTTCCCACTTCCCAGGCCATTTCCAGTGGCTACCAAAGGAAAAGCAAGGTGCACCCCAGGCCACCCCCGAAGCGCCCGGCACGGCTCCCTCGCTCCGCGCCTCCGAGAGCTGTCACCGACACCGAGGGGGGGGTTTATTAACAGGCAAAAATTAATTGTACGTCGACTGAATTAATGAGATGGAAAAACATGCATATTTCAGCTAATACAGAGGGGAAGGGGCTCAGCTGAGGCATCTGTAATGAAGTGGCGGGGCCACGGCAGGCGCAGGAGCGGCTATCCAGCGAAGCACGGAGCTTGACTGATGGTGTGGGCTGCAACTCCGGGAAAAAGGCACCGGGAAATGTAAACACCGGGAGAGAAGGGGGGGTTGAGCACAGAGCTGACCCCGCTATCCACGGATTTATAAATAAATGATTAGATGTAAAACCTCCAGAGGTTTTTTTTTTTTTTCCCCCTTTTTTTCCGCAGCAATTACAGGAGAGGATTATTACCATTCAAGTAGGGTTCCAGTTAAAGTTCATTGACTGGCAGGAATCATTCATTGCTGTCCCCGTGTCTTAAGTCACTGTGACAGAAAATCCAATGTTGGCGTGTACTGTGAAAATTTTAACAAGCTGAGTCAATATGCACTGAATGAACACATTCTCGAGTTAAAATATATTACTGTCAATAACAGATTGAATTAAGAAAGTATGAAGTTTCAAATCTGATCAATGTCAGGGAGAAATTCCATGTACTTTATATACTATATTAGAAGTTGTCACACACAGGGACGCACCGTTATTTTTTTTTTTCCCCTTTCTGTCTTAAGCTACATTTTTTTGGCTTGAAATAATGACAACAAGGTTGTTGGCGGAATAAATCGCATTAATGGGCTCGGCCTCGGCATTCCTCTTCCAAATTAACAGTTCATTTTTTCCCCCCCTAATTATTTGTACACGCTTAGTAATGCTCAGCAAAGCTTCCAGGCTTTCCTTGCCCTCCGACACGCGCCGCAATAGATTGTGGAAAATCGGTTAGAGTGCAAGTGTTTGTAAACACAGCAGCTCATTTTCCAAGCAATATGGCATGTTCTGGGATAAGATCAAGCCCTTGCTTTTCAGCAGTAGCACTGTGGATTAAAAATCCTCTGTGCTGCTGGTAGTTCACAGCCGTGGTTATAAAATACACTCCAAAACTTCTGCCACAGGAAACATCCCCTCATTACGGATGGGTTTAGGAGAATAATTATAATTAGGAGTATGATTGCTAAGAACACAAAATATTCAGCCTGATTTTCTTTTTTTTTTTTTTTTTTGTGAACTTCTAGAAGTCTTGTAATTTCTGTCATCTGACTGGAGCTTATGGAACTGCCCATGGAAGAGGCTCTGCCAAGCTCCTGTGGAATGGGAATGGGGCAGCTCGGACCTGCACTGAGTCTGGTGTGAGGTGGGAGGGCTGTGGGGGGAAAAAGAGGAACCAAACCAGTAATGGTCACACTGGAAAGGGCCAATAAGGCATAAATTTCTATTTTGCCTGGTATTTGCTTCAGTCAGAGCACCTTCAGTACCTAAAGGGGCTCCAAGAGATCTGGGCAGGGACCTTGGACAAGGGATGGAGTGACAGAACAAGCTCATGATGGAGAAAGAGAATTACTGAGGTGGGAAATGCTCTCAGATCATGGAGTCCAACAATTCCCCAGCACTGCCAAGGCCACCACTGACCCATGTCCTAAGTGCCACATTTGCAGGGCTTTCAAATGCCCCCAGGGATGGGGACTCCAGCCCTGCCCTGGGCAGCTGTGCCAGGCCTGGGCAGCCCTTTCCAGGGAGGAGTTTTCCCTGATATCCAATCTAAACCTCCCCTGATGCAGCTTCAGGCCATTCCCTCTCCTCCTGTCCCTGTTCCCTGGGAGCAGAGCCCAAATCCCCCCAGTGTCCCCTCCTGGCAGGAGCTGTGCAGAGCCACAAGGACCCCTGAGCCTCCTTTGCTCCAGGCTCAGCCCCTTCCCAGCTCCCTCAGGAATTCTCCAGACCCTTCCCAGCTCCATTCCTTTTCCTGTTCCCAGTCTCCATTTAGAGCTCACCCCAAACCTGTTAATTTCTTTGCCCCAATATGTTCTCTGCCTCATTCAGGTTTTCTCCTGCACCATTTTAAATAGAAAATCTCTGTTATTCCTGGTGCTCCAGCCCCTTCCCAGCTCCATTCCCTTCCCTGGACAGTTCCAGCCCCTCAATGTCCTTCTTGTCCTGAGGGGTCAGAACTGGACACAGGACACTGGACAGTGACAACAACATTGGCAAATCTTCTTCCCCACGAGTTGTGATGATGGCACACCTCTGGTTCAGAAAGATGCAGCAAATTAATAAATTGATGACTACAAACAATCAAACATTTCAAACTCAGTAGGTCTCCTTTGCCTTCCAAGAGTTTGTCTTTCATCTCTTCTTTTAGGAAGAAGGAAGAGGAATGTCATTAAAAGCTTCTCCTCTTCTCCCTTCTTAAACTTTATACCCCTCTTTGTAAGAGGAGATCTTGACAGTAATGAATGAGGACGATAAGAGTAAGGCAGGGTAGTTAGAGTACTTTCAGTATTCATGACCTGTCAGAGTAACTTTATGACCTAGCAGCCAGCTGCTATAATTCCAATAATGACCTACAGATGCCAAAATAATCTAAATTTATCGCTCCTTTTCCTGTGGTCAGCTCGGGCCTCGCCGATGAGAGGAGCTGCTCTGGCCTGTGGTGATCAAGGTCTGGAAATTGACTGCAGGAGAAGTGGTGCCAGGCTGGCAGTGATGTGACAGCATCCCTACTGCCCCCCTAGGAATTCCTCCAGATCCCCTGCCACACCCTGCCCATGTTTTACCCAACACTACTGAGAACAAAGTGAGGAGCAGCTTCCTGATGGAGGAGAAAGCTCCCTCCATGGAGGGGATGGTGGCACTTGGGGACAGGCACAATGACCCTGGCACTGCCCTTGGCAGGAGCATCACAACCCTGTGCCTGGGACTTCTCCTTCCCAGACATCCAGGACCTGCCCCATTGCTGCCAGCCTGGCAAAGAATGAGGGTAACTCAGCCAAAATTCAGGTTTCAGGTGTCTTCAGGGGCTCAAATTGTCAGCCCACAAGGTCAAGTCTACCCCCAGCACACAAATAGGATATCTGAATTCTCCAACAGAAATGAATTTAAGGACAGTTGGTCTTATCTGTCCTCATCTTCTCTCACTGACACTGCGTTTTTCTTCTTGAGTCTTACAGAACAACAACAAAAAAGAGTTGATTACTCATAAGAAAAGTAAGAAAAAGAATTAAAAAACAGCTTCAAAGTGGTTTTAAGGGTGAGCAGAGAGGTCAAAAGAGGGAGAAAAACATCTATTCCTAACAAAAACACACACAATGCTGTGACAGAAACTTCTGTATTTTCCTAGAAGCAAGAATGAGTCTTTCCCCTTCCAGAGCACTCACCCCCCCAAACAGCACTGTTTATGCTACTGTTAATAATACAGAAAAAGAAAATAAATCAAAGTCTACAGCTGTTCATGAGGAGACTCCTGAAATTAAAGGAAAATGAGTGTGTCCTGACTTAATGGAATCCCAGAATGGTTTGGATTGAAAAGGACCTTAAAAGACCCAGTGCCACCCCTGCCATGGCAGGGACCCCAAATCCCCCCAGTGCCACCCCTGCCATGCCAGGGACCCCAAATCCCCCCCAGTGCCACCCCTGCCATGCCAGGGACACCTCCCACTGTCCCAGGCTGTCCCCAATGTCCAACCTGGCCCTGGGCACTGCCAGGGATCCAGGGGCAGCCACAGCTGCTCTGGGCACCTGTGCCAGGGCCTGCCCACCCTGCCAGGGAACAATTCCTGCCCCAGATCCCACCCATCCCTGCCCTGGGCACTGGGAGCCATTCCCTGGCTCCTGTCCCTCCATCCCTAGTCCCCATCCCTCTCTGCCTCCCCTGTAGAATCCTCCAGCCTCACCTCCAATGCTCCTCTGATGTTCCAAGTCACCTTTCCTCCATTTAATCACTGCCAAAAATGTTCTTCTCATGGCCTAATTGTTCATTACGAAGTAAATGTATCAATCCCATGGATTTTTAAATTAAAAACCAGGGAAAGCACAGGAACTTTACAGCTACAGACAGTGAACGACCACAGGCATCGTGCAGAATGAAAGATGAAAATACATAATATTTCTTTGCTGCCACAAACACACAGGAGCCTGTAGTTACACATTTTAGGTTTAACCCTGCAGGAAATAGGCACCATTAGTTCTGCATCTGATGCAAACTCAGATTGCAGGCTATGTAAGACAAGGATTTCAGCTAGAAATTTGCCTTTTTCTGTAGTTCCCTCAGTGTGAACGATGCAGGGGATATTAGATTAGCTGCATCTTGCTCATATTTGCATGACAAACAAAATTTTATGCTTCAGATCAAGTATCTTCCATTTGAAGAAAACAGTCCAGTCCTAAAAACTGTTCCAGTTAAGAAAAAAAAACCCAACAACTGAGGTCATATGCTCCTAATTAGCAGCACAGAAATTTGGAAAGTGTCCCTTTCCATGGCACAGGGGGTGGAAAGAGATGAGCTTTAAAGTCCCTTCCAACCCAAGCCACTCTGTGATTCCATGAAATTGGAAGAGTTTTCCTATTTTTTTCTCCAAAGAGAAAAGGGGAGCCTCCCAGCAGCCCAGGTCCCAAGGTGAACTTTCCTTTTTGAAGGCATTTAAACCCAAAGAAATCAAGGGCTTTGAGATGGAAACGTCCTCAAGTGGTGCCAGGGGAGGTTTAAGTTGAATTTTAGGAAAAACTTGTCCATGGAAAGGGTTGTCAAGCATTGAAGGGGCTGCCCAGGGCAGTGAAGGAGTCACCAGAAGTGCTCAAAAACGTGTGGATGTGGCACTTGAGGACCTGGTTAGTGGTGAACATGGGGCTGGATGATGGTTGGGCTTGGTGATTTTAGAGATCTTCTCCAATCTTAACGATTCCATGAGGAAGAACAAGAGGAGGAGCATGACCTGGGCACTGGGCATCAACACAAAGCCATAAATAAACTCATTATTTCATTATTATCTGCCCTGAAAGGATCTCTCAGCCCTTTTCCCTCTGAGGGGGGTGTCCCTCCCTGATCAGATCCCACTGCTGCTCCTGATGGAGCACAATCCCTCTGCTCTGTGGTAATTGCTCCTTTGAACATGCTAATAACACAACCTAACTCTTCTTTATGCTGCCCCATTTTTCTGGATTAAGTGTGAATTTTTATTGTGTTTTTTTTCCAACAAGACATCTCGCTTGTAAATAACCCAGCATTAAGTGTCACGATATAATTGATTTTCTAATGAGGTTTTCAAAAAGCATTATATTTCTGCTTGTCAGGAAATCTTTACAGCAGAAATAAGTCCTTCCATATGCATTCCTTAGAAACTCAACTTTTTATTCCTGCAGTGGGGTTCAGGTGGGTTCAATCCCTAAAATAATGTACTGTACCAGATGTTTTTATGGCTCTCCACATTTTCCCTTTGCACTGGGAAATTGAGTGGAAATTATCCCAGCAGATAATTGGAATAACCTCAGTCTGGGATGAGGACAGCTGAAGGACTGAGGGTTGGACCTGATGGTCTGAAAGGTCTTTCCCAACCTTGATGTTTTTATGACAAGTGACATTGAGGTGAATTTGATATCACAAATTTGTGTTGAGGTGGATGCAACTCCCATAAGGATTCCTCCAGAAAATAAAATGCCCAAGTTTTGCTAATTTGGAAAATGTTGGGGATGATGTCTGGTGAGAGCAAATCCCAGATGTCAGGACTGCTTTAGATATTTATTATTTAATATATATTACTGTGGTTTAGTGGCATTCAGGTGAAAGTTGGACCTGATGATCTTGGAGATCTTTTCCAACCTTAATGGTTCTGTGATTCTACTCCATGATTTTTTCAGAATCAGGATCTTTCCAGCTGGCCACCAGGATTAAGAAACAAGTAGGCACCTCCATGCAAAATACAAATAGTTAAATTAAAAAAAAAATAGAAGTGAAAACTGTGCTTATGCCAGAGAAAATGTTAATTTTGAAGTCTAAATAGCATATAAATTTATAGTTTCAAGAAGTGTTTGCTTGCAAATACTACTGGAAAAAGAAAATACCCACCTCTGAAAACATCCATTGATCCCACCATCAGTGCTGAGTCTGCTCCAGCAGGAGCTGGGGGAGAGCCTTCCCCAGAGCCTGAGAGCCCAGGATGGGTTTAAATACCAGTAAGAGAATATCTGATTTTTGTCCTTTTTTAATATTTCGTTTGAAAATCATGTTTTAGCTCAGGCCAGACTTGCAGGACAGAAAATAAAGAGTTGAACACTAGACACGCACCACTGGATACAGAATATTTTGCAGATCAGCATCTCAATTAAGTCCCAAATGTGGACAACAATCCATGGCTCAGCTCTGCATCTCTTCCAAAAATAAAACTCTGTAATTTCTTTCAAAGATTTTATACCAGACTCCTGATATTGGAGGCAATCTGTGTCTGCCTTAGGAAAAGAAAGCTCCTACTTTTTGCAGGTCCAGGATTCACCCTCTACTGACAGCTGAAAAGGAAGCAGGAAGATATATATATATAGATATATAAATAAACAGATACACACAAACATAGAGGAATGGGGTAAATAAAAAAATATTCCTGAAGTATCACAATAAAGTGGCACAAACCATCTTGCTGAGCCAGTCTCAGCCTCCAAACCCAACAGAAAATGTGATTTATAGCCCTGAATTACCGTGGGCAGTTTCACTTGTGGCTCCCCCTTCCACACTTTGGGGCGATGCATTATTGATAAGACAGACAAACACACACTTAGGCTGGGATTTGCAATTTAGCACAGGATTTAAAAAAGGACCAAAAGGAGACAGTGGATGGTTGATGGAACTGAAGAGCAAGGCGATATTTGGTGGGATTATCAACCTGCCACCGGCAGGAACCCGCTGCAAAGGGGTTGGGAAAATCCCTCCACAGCTGTTGGGAAGCTGCTCCTTGAGTATTGCAATTAATAGATTAATAGATTCATTAAATTTGATGCCTGTTGAACCACACTCCCCAGACTGAGCATCCACCAAGGCCTCCCCACCCATGTCCCCAAAGAGGCACGGGTGCTCCAGGCTGTCCTGCTCGTGGATCCAGCCTGCCTGGGGTTTGGAGGAACATAATCATGTTCCTAGCCCTTGGTCACACCAGGCTGAGGCCATCCATCAAACTCAGAAGTAACTGCAAAAAAGGGAACGAGAAGGACCTAACAGCACGATCACATCAGCCTTTAATGCCACGGGAAGCCAGACAGGGAAAAAGAGAACAGAAAGTCTGCAGTGCACTGGGAGGAGCTTTGTCTCTGTGGAAAAACACCTACCCCACCTTCTGCAGAGTGTGATCCCTTCCTCTGCCTCATCCTTTGTCCCTCCAGTGCCAGGGGATGTTTAGATTGGATATTCAGAATAATTCCTGCATGGACAGGGCTGCCCAGCTGTCCAATGAAGATGTGGTGGAGCCTTCATCTCTGGAGGGATTTAAGTGCTGTGGATGTGGAACTTGGGGACGTGGGGGCATTGGTGGGTATGGGGAAGGGGTCTTGGAGGATTTTTCCAACCTGAGTGATTCTGGGATTCGATATCCTGGCCCATTCCTGGTGCTTTGTCAGCAGCTGGTGCTTGGTGTGCTCACTGCAGCACCTGTGGCAGGTGCCCCCACTGTCCCCTCTCCATCCTCAGGAGACATGGACACCACACCTGGAGATCCCAGAGAGCCCCAAGGTGTCACAGTGGGGTTTTCCAGCTGGTGCCAGCCTTTCCCCATGGCCCATGAAGGTGGCACGTCCCAAGGTGGCACAAACAGAGAATAGCTGGTCCAAGGCAGGGTCAAACAATGCTCACAAATCCTGGCTGGATACGGCTACACCTAAGCCTGGCTTTGGGCTTACACATCCAGCTGGAGCTGGATTTCTGCACATCTCTCCTGCTCTGACAGGGGAATCAAATCAAATAAACCAACCTACATTTGACCATTACCATCAACCTAAGCACACCCCACCCCTCACCGAGCGACGCTCACCCCACAACCCCCGAAACCCCCGACTCCCCATCCCTCCACCTCCCCCAAAACCCTCCAATATGCCACGGCACCGAGCCCGCGGGGCCGCTCTCCGCGTTGGGCGGCCGTGCTCCCAGGCGGGCAGTGCCGCTCCCCGGGG
>WEIU01022448.1:187605-205105 GCA_013389925.1 Aegithalos caudatus
CTTTGGAGGGGCACCAGGGCTGTGATATCACAAAATCATGGAATGCTTTGGGTGGGAAGGGACCCCAAATCCCCCCCAGTGCCACCCCTGCCATGCCAGGGACACCTCCCACTGTCCCAGGCTGTCCCCAATGTCCAACCTGGCCTTGGGCACTGCCAGGGATCCAGGGGCAGCCACAGCTGCTCTGGGCACCCTGTGCCAGGGCCTGCCCACCCTGCCAGGGAACAATTCCTGCCCAAAATCCCATCCAAATCTCCCCACTGTCAGCTTAAAGCCATTCCCTGTGTCCTGTCCCTCCATCCCTCGTCCCCAGTCCCTCTCCAGCTCTCCTGGGCCCCTTTAGGCACTGGAAAGGGCTTGAAAATCTCCCTGAAATTTGCTCATCTCTGCCCAGGAAGGAGTGGGGTGAAGCAGGGAACTTATCCTGGAGAGGCACAAACCTTCCACGGGATCAGCTCTGCCAGGATCCTGCATTACGAAGCAAAATGGGAGAGAACAATTTTTTTTTTCCCCACAGATCTTTAAAAATGAGTGACTCTTTTAATTTTGCATTGTCAAGGAAAAGACAGAGAAATGAAGTAATATTTTTACTTCAGTGATTTAAAACAATTTAGTCTGTGGAGTAACACAAGTGCAGCTTCACTCCAGTGCAATTGAAATAAAACATGATGAAATATTAAAATACTCCATACACGCACCACTAAGATTAGATAGTCATTAGGACTGGAATATTGGCACCCTGTTAATTATTGCATTGCAAATGTTTCAGGCAGAAAACACATGTTTTCTTTTTCCCAAATGAAGTCCAGCAAATTAAAACCTGACCTAGAAGTGATAACTTCAAATATGATTTATTTTGCAATAAGCAAACAGAGTAACCCCACAGAGATTGTCAACAGTCAAACAAGAGCAAGGATAAAACGAAGGAACGTCACCAGCTGGATGCTTTATTGTATTTGCTCTAATGAAGGCCAAGGAAACAGCTTGTTTTCCATGGGACTTGAAAATTTTGCCTTAACAGGGTGTGGGCAGTGCTGCTGGAGCAGGGAAGTGTGTGGAGGAGATGGATGGATGGAGTGGGGTGATGGCTGGTGGTGACTCTGGCAGGTGTTGGATTTCATTTCAGTGCTCTCTGTTAAAAACACACTATAAAAAAAACCCCAAACTTACAGAAAAAAGATAATAATCCCACTCCATCCACTTTGCAAAGCTGAGTTCCATCGCTGTCTGAATCCCTGCTGCAGCATCATTGGGATTGAACTGGAAATAATCTCATTTTATCAGCAGAGCTGTCTCTGCCCTGGAGCCAGGCTGGGAGAGCTGGGGGTGTTCACCTGGAGAGGAGGAGGACAACAATCCCAGCTCCTTTCTGTAGCTCCCTAAAAATGTCACAGCACCAAGCTGGAACTTCTAAAGTGCACAACAACAAAGCTTTGCACCCATTCATTTCAAGTTCTGATACCTCTGTTATGTGTGAAAAAACATAGTACTGCACAATAAAGCTTATTATTAGAAGTATTTAATATTCATAATGGTTTAGTCATTAGGAACCTCTTGTTAAAACCAGTGTGGGCCTTGCACCACTGACTGGAACAACTCTTTGCTGAGGTAGAACCACACACAGCAGCACCATTGGGACATCCTGGCTCTTGCTGGGGTATTTATTGTGGTAAAAACACTGCTGTGGTGCACACAGCATTATCATGGAGATCCAATTTAATTATTTAAGCAGATACACAAGATATATGCACAAACATGTGCACAGACTCGCTTCCCAGTACACTGCAGAGCTGGAAGTGCTGGGGCAAGATAGAAATTTTGCTGCACAAATGGAGAGGGAAACTGATTTGAAAGGATAATATGGGCAACTTTCCACTGAAATATTTATGGGTTTTATTTATGGTAAAGTCTAAATGATACTTGACATGAATAGCATACAGGATGGACTACAGGATATAAATCTTCCCCTTTTTTCCTTCTGTTAAGACAACCAGGCTGCACCAGTATGGCCTAACTGGGAAAAAGCACCAGCTACATCCCCCTGGACATATCCCCAAAAACTACTCCCACATACAGTTCAAGCAGCTGCTGTGAAAGAATCAGAAATCAAAGCAATTTTGAAGAATTAAGAGAAATAATCCAAACCAGTGAGGCAGGAGGGTCATGATCAAGTGCAGATCACAATCATGAGGAATAAAAAAATCAATTGCTCACCTAGCACAGTTCAGGGTCTCTTCCAGCCTCACCTCTTCCATACTCATTGTTGCTTCAGAATGTTTGAACTTATTTGCACTTAGGTAGGATGTGAAGATGAAAAAACTGATAGAAAGCTGAGGACAACCCCTCCACAGGCAGTGTCCACAGCAGTGGGAACATCACAGAATTCCAGGGGCAGGAAAGCCTCAGGTCTGTGAGATCCAGATGTTGACTGCCCCAGGGGATCAACATCTGCACCCGGGACAAAGGGCAGGGGCAGCCCAGCTTTAGGAACCACACCTCGATTTCTCCAAGCCTCACTGGCTACTTTAGATAACCCAAACTGCCAAAATATCCCATACATTTATGAAATAGTTAAGGATTATCCCACCACAGGGTTTTGCATTACGTGTTGGCTGCGTAAAATCACCCAGATGAAATTTAATTTACAGCAATCAGCCCGAGGTGAAGGTGCACGAACTGATGTGGTGCATTCTGTGTTTTACTGGGCAATGTACACTTAAATCCTTATTAACAGATCTGTGCAGCTGAGAGACGTGAGCCAACTCCCTAAATTAAGATTAAAAATTGTAGTTAAATCCACATTTACACACTGAACTCCCTCCAACCACTCATGCTCCCTGAAAGAATCCATCAACCGCTTCTGATCACAAATAACCAAACCTTCCCAAACAGGAAACATCACTGCCATAAATAAACCTTATGGATGGCCCAGGACTTTATCCTGAAACCAGTCTCCAATTCCTAATTGCTGGTGTAACAGTTCAGTGGAACAGGATAAAGCAGGGAGGAGTTAGTGACCATCTCTGACAGCTCCTGGAGCACAGACCAGGTCCCTGAGGATTTACAAAGCCAGAGGAAAAGGAGACAGGAAGAAATTATAGACCAGTCAAACTTTGATATTGGGAGCGATAATGGAACAAATTATTAAAATATTTATAAGCATCTCAGGTTCATAAGGTTATAAACCACCAAACAAATCTAATCTTTTCCTTTGACAAGATAATTGGCCTCATGGATAAGGGGAGGGCAGCAGGAGGGGAAATATATACTGACTTTATCAAGATTTTTATATACCTTTGCTGTGACACCCTCATAAAAAAGAGGGAAATACAGTTTACATTAACAGAGACTAAGGTGGACACCAAGAAAAGTTTTAAAAAATTTAAGCAGGGTTTTTACTGCTTGGTTACAAGGGCAACAGGGAGCTCAGAGGGAAACAGTGCTTTGCAGCAATGTGAACTGGAAATCCCAGTCTTTGTGTTTTAATGCCAGCAAGATCAACTTCAAATACCAGCTGCCAACTGGGATGGCATTACACCTCCAGCTTTTCCAGTGTCTGGGTGAATTGATTGGAGAGTGTCCTTATAAATCCAATGCACACCAACTTGGGATAGGGTCTGGGCAGTTTATGTGAAAAAATCAGAAATCAAAATCATTTTGATGAATTAAGAGAAATAGTCCAAGCCAGCAAGGCAAGGAGGGTCGTGAACAAGTGCAGAATGCAGCTATTAGAGTGGAAAAAAAAATCAATTATCCACAAAGAAAGCAGTTCAGAGAGTCCCTTCCAGCCTTCCCCTGGTCTGTGACTGTTGCTGTTTTTCAAATTTGTACTTATTAATAATTAGGTAGAATGTGATTGTGATAAAACTGACAATTAATCATGAGAGATCACGATAATAAAGAAAATCATTATCTGCAAGATTGAATATGGCTCTCACAGACAGGACAGTGACATACCCAGACTGCAGAAAAAAACAATTTTTAAAATTTCCTCAAAAAAGCAGAGAAATATGATCTAAATAAGGACTGAGTGAAAGAGATACCAAGAATCTTGCAGGGCTGATCCAGCAGCAGTCATTGCCCACTGTGTCCCCTCTGAGGAGACACTCCCTGAAATACTGCACCTCACTCTGCATCCAAAAAATAAAGATCAATTTTTGAAGCTGTAATTAAAATCTAATTAAAAACAACCACAACAGCATTTCAGAAAAAAAATATCTCAGTTCTGGAGGAAATGTTAAACTAAGTTATGTAATCCAGAGCAAGAGATGTGGTACCACCATGTAAGTATTGAAAGGTTATGACTGATGTGATGAATGGGGACCAAGCAACACAAACAGAGCCAAGTCTGTAGGAGCAGGGTGGGATTGATGGGATTGTCCTGGGCAGGACCAGGAGCTGGATCCTTCTAGGTCCCTTCCAAGTCAGGATATTCCATGCTTCAACAAAAATGGGCCAAAACTTTAAAAAAAAGAAAAAAGAAAAAAGAAAAAAGAAAAAAGAAAAAAGAAAAAAGAAAAAAGAAAAAAGAAAAAAGAAAAAAGAAAAAAGAAAAAAGAAAAAAGAAAAAAGAAAAAAGGAATTGAGACAATAGGAATGGAAATAATTGAGACATAAAATAATGGAAATAATAATGGAAACTTAAGAATGGAAAATCACTCTACAAGACCTACTCTACACCAGCTTTGGGCTTCTTTACAAACTTAGGAATTCTGAAATTATTCACTCAGGCTACTGAGCATTGCTTCTTAGGTAGGAAAAATGAACAGAATGAGTTTTTATTTGGAAGAGGAGAAATGTGAAAGCACTCTTAGTTTCACAGCAGCCTGGCTTAAACCATGGTGAGGACTGTAGGAATTATCTCCTTGCACCTGTGATTTAGAATGGACAAATTTCTTGAGGCCCTGAAGAACCAACAGTGAATTTGTGAGCAAAATGCTGCAGTTTTGGTGATGCAAATGAGGGTTGGACTGGACCCTGTGCTGTGGTGTATCCATAAAATCCCAAATGGGTTGAGTTGGAAATGACCCCAAATCCCCCCCAGTGCCACCCCTGCCATGGCAGGGACCCCAAATCCCCCCCAGTGCCACCCCTGCCATGGCAGGGACACCTCCCACTGTCCCAGGCTGTCCCCAATGTCCAAGCTGGCCTTGGGCACTGCCAGGGATCCAGGGGCAGCCACAGCTGCTCTGGGAATTCCAGCCCCACCCTGCCAGAGAACAATTCCTGCCCCAGATCCCATCCATCCCTGCCCTCTGGCACTGGGAAACCATTCCCCCTTGGCACTCCAGGCCTTCATCCAAAGCCCCTCTCCAGCTCTCTCCAGGCCCCCCCTACACAAAGATTCCATTTTATGGCTGTGTGGGAGCAGGTTAGAGCCAACTCAGTGCTGAAAAACAACACTGAGGGGCTGCTGCCAAGCAGCACCACAATAAAATGTGTTTATTTCTGCTGAACCCGAGCCAGAGGAGCACTGGGGTGATGGGGTATCCCCATGTGCTGGGCTGTGCTCCCAGCTCTGGATGCTCTCTCTGCCCCACACCAGCTAAATTCATTAATTAAAACACATCTGTGCAAATCACAGGGCAGAAGAGCTCCTAAAATACAACAACTCCTCCACTCGCTTGTCCACAGTGCCTGTAACCACAGCAGCCTTCACAGAGAAGGAAAATAGGGAGGGAAAATGGTGATAACCAGGGAGGCTTGCTCCTGAGACTCCAAAATATATTCTTATTTAAAACAATTTACACCTTGCAATGGACATTGGAGAAAAACAAATGGCTGGCTCGAATTGGAAACTCTGAGGCACAAGCACCAGCTTGGCCAAGAGCAGCGTGAGCAGCCACATCCACATGGATCTTCCCAGGTAATGGAGTAATTCACAGGAACACATTAGGCTTCATGAGAGCATTTTATTTAGTAATGGAGATCTACTGGGCTCTGCATGGAGCAGATTAACTTGGCTCAGGAGCAGCTCCTCTGCTCCATCAACCATGTTTTTGCACATGCCACGGAATATTTTTACTTTACGTGGTCCATCCTTGCATTTTATGTTTCATATTGAAGAGCCCAGTAAATCCAAACGTGGGGGGCTTTACTGTGTGCTCAGAGAGGGAGAGAAACACTAAAACAAATCCATCTTCAGAATGGCTGGAGGAAAACCTGGGCTAGCAATGAAAGCTGACTGGAGATGATGCCATGGGAAGGAGGTGGGGGCCTCTTGGCAGCCATATGGTGTCCTTATAGAATTAGTGAAA
Organism: Aegithalos caudatus; assembly: GCA_013389925.1. Taxonomy (NCBI): domain Eukaryota; kingdom Metazoa; phylum Chordata; class Aves; order Passeriformes; family Aegithalidae; genus Aegithalos; species Aegithalos caudatus. The sequence continues at coordinate 193,863 of WEIU01022448.1, forward strand.
GGCAATTAATCAGGGAATCACAGGATGCTTGGAGCTGGCAGGGATCTTAAAGCCCATCCAGTGCCACCCCCCTGCCATGGGCAGGGACAGCTTCCACCAGATCAGGCTGCTCCAAGCCCCATCCAACCTCAAACACTTCTCTTTAGTAAGGGGAGGCATTATTCTGATGCCTGCATTTGAGTTTTTATTTTTTTTTTTTCCAAAACTTATCCTTTTCAAAGCTGCTTATTTTTTCTCCACAGGTAGAGGCTTTATTATCTTATTCAAAAGTAGGAAAAACCTGAAAACCCAGACACACAATGCTGGCAGTTAATATATAACATACAGTGTATATCCCTGTCCATGCAATGAGGCAATATTTAAGGTCTCTTCCAAACCAAAATAATCTGTGGTTGTACATATATTATTTAAATGTGTTCTTTTGGGCATTTTGAGGAGGAGCTTCAGGCTGGTGATGGTGCCAAGTGTTTGTGGTGGCACCAGGGGCTCCAACCACACCTCCAGTGTGAAGTCCCTGTCACTCCCATCAAAGCTCCTGCCAAAACCCCACTCAGAGGCAGCAGAAAGGTCACCTCAGCCACACAACTTCCATCTCCACCAAAGGCCAGCTCCAAATATTTGGAGTCTGATTCTCCAAACAGGATCTGTCAAAACAACCTGGAGTAAGGCAGCCTGCCTGGAGAAAGCCCCTCTATAAATAGCCTAGCAGGGATTAAAAAAATAAAAAAAGGTTACTTTCTCTGCTGCATGGGAGAGGGAGTTAAAGCTAAACAAACTTTCAACACCAGCTGAGTTTACATATTTAAACTTGGAGGGTGCCAAAGTTGCAGCTGAACTGGCACCGAAAATCCTAACAAAAAAAGTCATATATTGACAAAACACACAGCCATAATAAAACCACATCCAGTTAATAACTTTGAGAACTAATGTTAACTCCTAGCACAATAGAAAAGTCTCCTTAAACACAATAAAGCACTGATATAATTTACTCTCAGCTCCTTTTCAAAACATTACTCTCTGCCCACAATCACATTCAGATTACAAAATTCCTTTTGTAGTTTTCTCCTAGCTGTGGGAATAAAATAAACCACTTAGATGACAGTAAAGTGTCTGTAAAATATATAACAGCAATAACTCCTGGTGGAAATGCAGCAGATATTTATACAAGAGCCAAAGCAGGGAGCAGTGCTAATGCCCAGGGAGGGGGTGTTTGGAGAGGCCTCTTCTGGGTGAGATCCTGGTGCTGAAATCTCTGTCCCCAGGCTCAGCCTGGTCCCCAACACGAGGTGACAAGTGCTGGGGGAGCCCCCACAGCCCCCTGGCACCAGCACAGGAGCTGCTGCAGGAGCAGGACAAGCTGCTCCTCGGTGGCTTGGGAGCAGGGGCACAGCTGGGGTGGGAAAAGGAAGGACACAGCAGCAGCTAGGAATAACCTGCCTTAATTAAAGGGAAATTTATTTCACAGAGTTGTAGAACAGAAGCACAGAATCATTTCGGATGGAAATGACCTCCAGGGTCATCGAGTCCAAGCTGGGCCCCATCCCCACCCTGTCCCCAACCCAGGGCACTCAGTGCCACCTCCAGGAATTCCTGGGACACCTCCAGGGATGGGCACTCCAAAGCTCCCTGGGCACTTCCAGGGATGGGCATCCCAAAGCTCGCTGGGCACCTCCAGGGATGGGCATCCCACAGCTCCCTGGGCACTTCCAGGGATGGGCATCCCAAAGCTCGCTGGGCACCTCCAGGGATGGGCATCCCAAAGCTCGCTGGGCACCTCCAGGGATGGGCACTCCAAACCTCCCTGGGCAGTCCCTTCCAATGCTTCAGCACCCCCTCCATGGAGAAATTCCTCCTGATTCCCATGTTGTTTTGCAGCTATAGAAGATAAGGATCAAGTAATAATGCAAAGATGTTATTTATCAAATACAATATCCCTCCTGCTCAGGAACTGCTGTGCTTGAACTTCTGGCACGGAAGGAAGGATGCTGAGTGGTTTAGATGAGATATTAGGGAAAGTTTTTTCATGGGAAGGGTTGTACATCAATGGCTGGCCAGGGAAGTGGTGCAGGCACCATCCCTGGAAATGCTCACAAATGTTTTAATGGTGACCACTGTGTTGGTTGACAGTTGAACTTGATGATCTTAAAGGTCTTTTCCAACCTTACCTGCTCTATGATTCTGTGATTTTACCCAGAGAAGAAGTCTACATTAGTAGAAAAACAAATCCAGGATGGCTAAAGGAGGCCATGACAAGGTGGGCACCATGACTACATGGACACCACACAAACATGTGAATCCTGGCTCCAGCTGTGGAAGTCCTGATGTCCACGGTCCTCTCCTCTACACAAGCAGCCCAGGAGAAACAAAGAAGCCAAGGTCTCTCAAGACATCTCTTTTTAAAAGTTATCTCATGGCAGATTTAACTGGGAAAAGTGGCTTTGGTCTGCATTTCTCTGCCATCCACCAAAGCAGAAACACTTTCATTGAGCAAAGGAAAAGCACTTATTTTACGTTCAGTGGTTCCACCAGCATTGAAGGGCTGGATCTGGACCAGAATTTCTCCCAGGCAGACCCTCCCCAGCTGCACCCCATGAAAGGGGCACACAAAAGCACCTTCCCACCACCAGCAACATCTGCCTGCAGCTGGCAACCACGGCGAAGCCCTGCTCACCAGGGTCCCTCTACGAATGGAGAACAAATGCATTAATTTGGATATATAAGAACTTACATCCAATTTGAGGTCAGCCAATGTAAATGAAAAGCCCCAATGCCCGAAGCCCTGGATGGCCACATTATTATGGGCGTTAGGGGGAATGTACTGGGGACATCTTTCAGTGTGTTTAAATGTGTTCTCGTGGAATTTAACTGAGTGCTTAACTCCTTGATGAAAGAAATTCAGCTTCCAGATCTAAATCGACACTTTTACAGATGAAAGAAGAAAACATTGTTGGACTCCTACTGCAAAGCCCAACCCTCTGCAAAATCAGTGGCTTTTGCTTCTGGTGAGGGCTTTTCTTGCTGGTTTGCTGTTGGTGTTGGTTTTCAAGTGTGTTTGCAAACATCAATTTTGGTGTGAAATCCACAGGGTCAAGGAAAAGCACGTCAAAATATGGAACAAATAACTTTAAATCATGTAATTCCAGAATGGTTTGTACTGGGAGGGACCTTAAATCCCACCCAGTGCCAGCTCTGTCCTGGGCAGGGACATCTCCCACTGTCCCAGGCTGCTCCAAGCCCCAATGTCCAACCTGGCCTTGGGCACTGCCAGGGATCCAGGGCCTGCCCACCCTTCCAGGGAACAATTCCTGCCCAGTATCCAATCCAGCCCTGCCCACTGGCAGTGGGAAGCCATTCCCTGTGTCCTGTCCCTCTGTGTCTTGTCCCAACTCCCTTAATGTTGGCTGTTAATTGCAAAGGTTATTTTAATTTAATATACCCATATTCTGTATATCACCACACATTTTGTTGGAGGAACCTTGTCTAGTGGAAGGTGTCCCATGGCAGGGAGTTGGAGTGAGGTGAGCTTTAAAATCCCCCCCAGCCCAGCCCAGCCTGGGATTCTATGATTTGTAAGAACTTTCAATAGCTTTACAAACCAAGACAAGGCAAAGATTGCTGTTCCTAAAAGAATGGCCACATAACCTCCCCAGCACCCCTGAGCTTTTCTCCATCCCATGGAAAACCTCTCCTGGAAGGTGGTGAGGATCAGGAGGAGCCTGGAGGAACCTGGAGTGCAATTCCAGTGAACAGGACATGGAGCTGTGGATACAGCCCCAGGCACAGAGGACCCTGAGGAGCCTCAATCTGGCAGCCAAATGTAAATGCTGGGAGAGTAACCCCAGCCCCTGGAGATTTTACACCTTCAAAATGCTCCACCACAAGTCCTCCATGGACAAAAAACCTCATTTTTTGGGTTTACAACAACGTGTGGCCAAAGAAACGAAGGGAGCTGTAGGTCAGAAACAATCCAGCCACAATGCACTAATTAAAGCCAAGGCTGATGGACATTTTTAAGTGGAGCACAATCACCTCCCAAGTTTCAGTGACTACGTTTTACAATCTGTAAAAATTATTTTCCCTAACTTTTTCTGCACGCTGTTTTCAAAGTTGTTTTACTGCGTATAAAACCATCAGGCTTTGGAACCACACATGGGCTTTCTGCATAAAATATCACCTTATCTTTGTATAAGCAAACTATTTTAATTCCCTAGAGCTATTTAGGTAACCATTTGCCATGACCTCTGAATTCTTATCCTGAATTATATTTTTATGTGCTATATAAAGGTACTGTTATGTTACTGTTTTTATTCCAGGTGCCAAAAAGGACAAGTTTATTGCCAACTGCTTGCTCTGTGTCTTTTTTTTTTTTTTTTTTTTTTTTAAAGACTTAACTGACCCAGCAGTTGGATTTGTTTTTAATTCACACGGGAATGGTTTATGAGGAAAATCACATCTACTATGAAGAAAGAAATAAACAAATCAGTAATATTTGGGGAAAAATAATCATCAGCCAAAAGTGTCACCTCTCTGACAAGACTGAAAAGCCCTGTACCAGCACAAAAGTGTTCTTCTTAGTGTTAAGTTTCATTCCACCCCAAAAACGGAAGCAAAGCTACAATCACAGAATCATAGACTGGTTTGGGTTTGAAGGGACCTTAAAGGCAAATCGAAATTGTTCACACAGACAATGAAATTAATAATAGTAATAACAATAACAATAATAATAATAATAATGTCCTTAAATCACTTCAAATATCATATTACCTGAACAACTCACAAGTTGACATGGAATCAATGATGTATGGAGATGGTTTTCCCACACAGCTGAAATACACGAGGTTTAGCTGGGATTTTGGGCAGGAATTGTTCCCTGGCAGGGTGGGCAGGCCCTGGCACAGGGTGCCCAGAGCAGCTGTGGCTGCCCCTGGATCCCTGGCAGTGCCCAAGGCCAGGTTGGACATTGGGGACAGCCTGGGACAGTGGGAGGTGTCCCTGCCCATGGCAGAGGGATGGAATAGGTTGGGATTTAGGATCCCTCCCAGTCCAAACCAGTCTGGGATTCTGTGACACCAGAGAGGGGAAAAGCAAGGCAGCACCAAGGCAGCAGCGATGGAAATGACAGCACTGCCTGGGAGTCAGGCTGCACTGGGCTGGGATATCACAAAGGGAATTTCATGTAATTTCTGGCTGCTGCCCATCAGAACTCTGTGCTGCTGGGCTGATCCAAGTGGGGTAAGAGGAGATCTGCCCTGGAGAAGCCCTTGGCAGCACAGGATCAGCACCAGGGATGCTCGCAGCAGTTCAGAGCCAGGAAACTCAGAGTAAGCCAGACCACCACTGCTGGCTACCAGGGAGGATGTTATCTGCCAGCTTTTCTCATCCATAATGAGAATTAATTTAAATAAAAGAGGAACTGCATATCACAACCCATTAATGAAGGGATACAATGAGAACAGATCTTGACTGCAGTCTATGTAACGGCGCAGAAAATGTGCTTCCCACAAAGGTTCTACTATCAACATTTCTGAATAATTAATTGGAAATAAAAGCACTTTGAAGCTTAGCAAGGTCCCTTTAATGCTTTTTGAATAATTTGCAATATTCAGCAACTTCTGGCACAACGATGTGCGTGGGGTCGTGCGATCACATCAGACTCAGGTGACCCACGGAAAGACAGAAATCCATGGAACAGTAAAACATAACCTCCTACACGAAAATAAAAATCAAACATCCTCGCAGAGGAAAACTAAATTTAATGTGCAACGTTCCTGAGGGATGGAAAACGAACCCTGGGAAGGGCTATATTGCCTTGGATTGGTGGAATGAGATGCAAAATGCATATGAAAGGTTTTCATTTGAGCTGATAAAAACCGCACGCTTTGGAAACGCGGGGCTCTGCAAGGAACAACACTGAGGTCTGGTGTCAATTTAAATGCACTGAACACCAGGAAAATGCCCCCAACTAAGGCTTCAAACTTGTACAGCACATTTCCACTCAACCCAACTAGATTGCCTGTCACATCTGACATGGCTTGTCAAAAGTTATCCTTCACTGCTCATGGGCAACATGGAGGGTCAAAAGACCAAATACAATGGTCCAACCCATCCCATTTTTTTTTCCTTCAGAGCAGCAGATATTGAACTCGAAGATGACAAGACAGAGCAGGTTGAAGCGGCTGCCAGAGAAAGAGAAGCTGTCCAGAGGCGCTGATCTGAAGGAGAAAAACCAGCCGGTCTGTGCATGTCATGGCCGGGGCTCGGGCGCTGACAGGCTCACACAAAAGGCACTGAAAAGCCCAGAAACCTGGAGTGGCCTTTGCAAAACCATCTCAGCTGTTAAAAGGGAGAGCCACGGTCACCCCTGTAATGTGAAACGGGATGGAAGGGGAAAGGGGTGTGCTGCCTGTCCTTAATCTGCAGCACTGTCGGCCAGAGAGGATTTTTCACCGCCTGAGAAGAATTTTTTTAAGAGTAGCTTTTTCACTGAGAGTTTATTTTATTTCAAAAAAAAAACAAAAAAAAAAAAAAAAAGAGCAATGTCTTTCTAAAGCAGCTCAGAATCTTTATGGTGTTTTCAGCTTTTCGTCTTTTATCGGGTTTGCTCGTGCCAACAGAAGACACGAAATGATAATTCATGGAATAGCAACTTATTAACAGCTGCAAATGCACAAAGTGCCACAGCCCTGTTACAATCAGTAGTGTTATGTGAAGGAACAACTGCAGAGATTTTCCACAATATCACTGAGAAATTGGGACCACGTGCTGCAAATATGTCGCTAAGAAATTTCTGTGCAGATTTCCTTCAGGTGCCTGCTGCCCTCCTTACCCCCTCACTGTAACAGTGTGAACCTTCTCTATTTTTAATTGTCTTTGAACCCACAAGAATCCCAACTAGTCCCTGCTTTCTTTCTCCACAGTAATTTGAGTTTCATGATTTCTCCATCCCCACACAGTGACCACAAAGCTGGTTGAGATCCCCAACCCTTGGCTTGCCCATGGGCAACTCTCACTGAGACTGCCCTAAGGAGCAGCCACATCCAGGCACAAGTTAATAACAGGGTATTTCCAGCCCTAATCCTTCCTTTGTGCCATCATCTTTGTGCTTTAATTACCTCAAAAGCCACATCAGCTTAAATTAATGAGGGAATCTGGAGTTGCCACCTCCGAGCAGATGTAGAAAGTTCATGTTTGCTGTTGGTGGCAGAGCTGGCTGTAGACTAGAGTGACATTTTTAATACCTGGGTAGCTAAAATATCAGTATTTGAATAGGAAATCTTGCATTTTACACCCTTCTGCAATTCAATGTTTTTCAATCTTTCTGGGCTGCGCTCAGTTTTGTTGGATAACCTTTCCATCTAATCTACCATGTGTCTCACTGAATTTGAGCACCTTATATGTATTCAAATACTTGGATTCAAATGCATATTTTCTTTCACAGGTCTGGATTTTTTTTTTTTTTTTTGTCATAATGGTAAAGGTCCTTCAAGTCACTTAAATTCATATACAAATTCATTTATGAACCTGCTGGAGTGTGTCCAGAGAAGGACCATGAAGGTGATCAATCCTGGGTGCCTGGAAGTGTCCCAGGCCAGGCTGGATGGGGCTTGGAGAACCCTGGGATAGCGGAAGAGAGTTGAAGGATCCCATGGCAGGGGGTGGCACTGGATGGGGTTTCATGTCCCCTCCAGCCCAAAACATAAACATTCTGTGATTCTATGATGCAACAGCAAATATTTCACCTTGCATGAATAAACAACCCTCATGAATAAAAAAAAAAGAGAATATTTCAGATGCTTTTAAGATCTTCAGTTCAAGAAGCAAAAAATAATACTGAAATCTAATTTGCCAGGCTCATTTCCCACATTTCCCTTTCCAAAGTGTTTCCTCACTCCCTTATTTCCCTGTCCCGTGGCTGGGGGACGAGGACAGGGGGCTGCTGGCTCCTGGTGGCCCTGCCTGCCCCACCAGCCTCCCTTTCCCCTCAGCATCCCAGCACTTCTCCTGGTATTCATGAGCTGCAATTTAATTCAAGTGCACTCGAGTTCCAGCAAACACGGAGCCGCCGGGAGCGCCGGGCTCCATGCGAGGAGGGGCCCTGGGTAAATATCAGCACGGGCCAGCCTGAGAGGATAACCTGCCCACACATACACCAGCACAATTAGCCCAGGCTAAGAGAGCTGCCAGTCCCCAAGGAGCCCAGGAAAAAGTCAGAGCAAGGCTCTCCAGCATCCAGGGATGAAGCTATGGCATGGCTCAGTGTGGCACACGGCATTAAAGCTACACCCACCACCCTCATCGAAGGGAATTTGGAAGGGGGAGCAATGCAGGAGATGAAATTCTGTTGTTATGGATTAGAAGTGGTTCTCTATAGCACAGAAAGACATGGAAAGAAACAGTCTCACCTCTGAGGGTAAAGGAAGAAGCACCTTGACCTAGGCATGACGGAAAGCTCACCATCAGTAAAGCCTTTGCTGCTTCGAGAGTCATCAAGAAGATTTTAATGTATAAAGTCAAAAACCCTTTCACTAGAGAAAAGAGGAATTTCAAACTTAAAAACATCACTGAAAGCATATTAAATTAATCTGATTAACAGACTTTTCCCAGGATATTATTCACAAATACAGCCCAACCAGTGAAAGTCTGTGAGAGTTCCAGGCGTTTCAAGTACGCAAATAGTCTAACTAATTTCTAATGACTCCATCCTTAATTTACTTGCCTTACTAAATCACTGCAATAATGCTCATTTTCAGAACTTTCTGAAATACAGAACACAAGGAACCTCAAGGAAGAGCGAGATGGATGAAGGTACGCCATCAAGTAAGAAAAAACACAAGTAGTCAAGAAATCAAGAGAAAAGGAAAACTTAGCATGAAATTGGAAAGAACTACACTCAATAGAGCTCATTCTTTTAATAGAAATAAAATTCTAATTGGGTGTAGAGCCTGACACTGTAACACTTTGGCTTTTCACAGAATCAGAGAATGGTTTGGCTTGGAAGGGACATGAAAGATCACGTACTTCCAGCCCTCCTGCCATGTTTTTCAAGAAAACACCGTAGTTCAAAGGCTTTCAAAACCAAAATTATCTGGTTTGAGAGGCAGAGAGCGGGCACTTTTACAGCCTGCCCATTAAAAAGGCTCAGGGATTTCTGAACCAGCACAGCTTGCCTAAAATATGCGTTTCTTTCCCCCGTGTGGCGGCTCCCCTGTCACCTCCCGGCCGCCCCAGCCCGCGGCCGAGCAGAGACCACCTCGGCGAGCAGCATTTCCCTGCTGCTCCAGGCTAAACTCTGGCTGTGGAGAGAACCAGGAAATCCAACAGCCTCTTTAACATCCCACAACGAATTACTGACAAGTCATTTTTTTGCTCCGTGTTGCCAGTCAATGTGGCAACCCCGGGTTGTTTTTGTTTTTTTTCCCTATTTACAAACACGCACCGTGCCTCAGCTCGGAGCCGTTCGGATGCTGATACAAGATTCATAATGGCTGTCAGAATCTGCAATTTTTCCTTTTGTTTTATGAGGTCAGGCAATATTACCTGCACTGATGTATTCCATTTCCCCAGCTGAAAACCTTCTCATTTGAGCACGACAGGTTGAGGGAGTCATGATTTTGCAACCTACCGTGTGAAACACAGCACGAGGGGGCAGGTGCCTAACCCCACGTTCTCCTTTTGCTCTTGTCCACTGGCAACAGTAAATTAAACTGTCAAAAACGGAATTGTCCTGTCATCAACAAAGCCATAGCTTCACAAGTATTGCAACATCAGATATATTTCTAATTCTGCATTTCCCTGCACCTGTAATTTCATCAGCAGCTCGTGCTGGCCCATGGTGAGAAGCTGTCCAGGGGACACTGGTGGGCTCCTTGGCAGGCTTGACATGGCATTTCGGAGACAGAAATTAATGAACAATACCAGCAATTTGTTATATAGATATAAAAAAGGGCTCAGCACGAGGTCCTGACCTCCTGCATGGCTCTGCAGCTCGGAGGAGGCCGGGGTGCTAACGGGGTGGGACGTGAGACACAAGGAACTGCAACAAAGGACCAGGACTTGAACATTTTTAAATGCAATAATTGCACAGATAAAGAAGATTTGCACCCCAAATCTGTGTCTTTGCCTTTTGGCCCCTTTGGAGTTTAGAAGTGCCTCTGAGAAGTTTCCTCTCCCACCAAAGGGGATTATCCCAGCACACGTGGTCTCATGAACTGGGGGCAGAAAGGACAATTTTTGGGGATTAAATCCAGGCCACTGCATGTCCAGATTTGGAACATTCAAATCAGTGTTTCCTTCTGCCATGCAGTTCTCCAGAGGTGATTTTAAAGGATCATGGTTAACAATCTTCCTTTCAGAGTTTAAGGGTGATTTCAATTTTCACTTGAAGCTGACTTGTACCTTTTTTTTTTTTTTTAACCTTCTTTCATTCTCTTGGAATAATTTACAAACCTCACACGTTACACAGAAGTACAAACTGCCCAAAAAACATGCATTTTTTGCAAAACTAATTAGAATATTGTCAAAGTATCATCTGAATGCATAAACTAAGCACAATATCCAGCGGAAGGGTTATACAAATTACCATCATTAAAGTGAAAGGGAGCATCTCTCCCGATGTGCTGATAAACAAGAAAAAAGGGCTTGTTGTTATTAATTCAATGTAGCAATCAAATATTGTTTTAGATTACCTCTATAAAAATTTCAAGCTTATCAATCATTAAACTGTGGACAGAAAGTTAAATTGAGATAAGAAATCATTTCACGCAGCTTAATGCAGTCAAAGTGACTCAATATTCCTTTATTAATTCTCATTTAATATCACTTTAAATTGCCGCCATTATTATCCTACGGTAGGCGAAGGGCTGGGCGTAATTAGTCTGTATTAAGCCCTTTTTTATTTATAAGGAGCCAAATAAACAAACCCACTTTAATTACCTGGGTGCCACGATATTGATCTGAGCATCAAATTTTTATGGGGCTTGATTTGGACGCTGCCACGGGGTTTGGGTGGGTGGGTTGGGGCCCCCCGCCAGCTCTCCCGCCCCGACGCGCCGCCAATTACCAGGAGAGACAAAAGTCAACGAAGGCAGGGAATCTTCTCCCTCCCAAACCTTGTTCTCTCCCACTTCAGAACGCGGTGTTAACGACATACAAATTTTGAGGTCATTAAGTATAAACAGGAATTGAAAGGGAGACAGGCGCGCTTCCAGGAGATGCCGATGTCAGCATTTCAAGTACTCTCCTAA
>WEIU01022448.1:210105-242005 GCA_013389925.1 Aegithalos caudatus
GGCACTGGGGGGGATTTGGGGTCCCTGGCATGGCAGGGGTGGCACTGGGGGGGATTTGAGATCCTTTTCACCCCAAACCATCCTGGGATTCTGTGATTCTATAAAATAATTTATTTCTCATCCTGCTGTCACCCAGGTGAGGAGGGGGCAGGTGACCCAGGCAGGTCGGTGAGTGCCAATGCAGATGTTCCCTAATTTAGTCCATTGCTCTTGCTTGCTCATTATTTCTAATGTTTTCCCAGTTAAAATCTTATGTTTTCATTAACATTTTTAATTAAATATTTCCTTAATAGAGGTTTAGATGTTCTTTGCAGCATCTCTTATAACTTTGGGCCAACACAGTTATTTAACTCTGCTGTAGTGGTAAGTAAGAAATATTATTGGGTGGATACTCAATATTCAACTTCAGACAAACCAAGGACACCCAAGAACCCAAATCTCAGACTGTTAAAGCTTTAAATATCACCCTCTTCTTGTGGGTCAATAAAGAAGTCACATGGCTTTTAATACTGATGATGAAGAAAGGCACCATATTTATTTATGATGGGTTCAGTAATTCTCCCTGGATGCACTTTGCTTTACGATGGCATTATATACTACTGATATTTGTGCATAGTAACTCCAGAAAGTGAACTGGTTACACACTGATGGACGTGCTAATCTACCATAAAACATGCATTTCTGATTTTAAGTAGAGCTCTCCATGAACCTAAACACAAGATGCTTTAAGATACATTATCTACACTCCCAGATACATTTCATAATTTGTATGTGTTAAGTAATCGCTGGCACTGTAATAAAATAAATTCTCCCACACTGTCTTCCTTGATTTTTTCTCCCCCAATACTTCTTAGAACTTTTTAACTTCCTTGCAGTTAGGAAATTAAATGCAAAATGGCACTCTAGCCATAAAGTCGTATTTTTGATTCAAGTAAGTGTCACCTAAATCATAAAACCCAAATCAAACACGACTAACCTGCAGAAGACACTAACCCAAGCAATTAGGTAAATGGAGAAACTACAGAAAAGTTAGACTCTGGAAAAATTCCTTTGGAAAGTCTTCTCCCAGAGCTGTCTGCCTTGGACTTGTTGGTTGATTAATCTTGATAAAGACCTTCAGAGAACAGCTGACAGTTTTCAGCTGCACCACCTGTACTAAGAGTGTTTTGTTAATGCACAGGAATTATTTTACACACAGACTCCACCCTGTAGTGAACTTCCATTCCCTCCCTCCTGCAAATTTAAGGACTGTGCCAGCTCAAGCCATTCCTCTGCTCAGCACCAAGATTATCTGAGGAGCTCCAAAGCCTCACTGAAAACCAAAACATCTTCCACTTCTCACTTATGGAAAAAAGAAATTGATAAAGCCAGAATTTGCTAGGTGCACAATGGTTGTTACACCCTTACATCCCTTACAGAATCATGGGATGGTTTGGGGTGGAAGGGACCTTAAAGATCCTCTCATTCCACCCCCCTGCCATGGGCAGGGACACCTCCCACTGTCCCAGGCTGCTCCAGGCCTGCCCTTGGACACCTTCCTTGGTGCCATCTAAGTGCTTGCAATAAAAAATTCAGAATAAACCAAAGGACTCCCAAATCCCATCATTCCCCAGATTCCTTTTCTCCTTTAGCCACAGCCCCTCTACTAAAGGTAGAGGCCAGGTGCTCATCCCAGATCCAGGAGCTCTCCCAGCCTCCATGGATTTTCCAAAGTGCCTGCTGGTGTGGCTGCCAGTGCTGCAGCCAGTCCCTCAAGTATGCTCAGATAAAAACAATCAGGCCTTTTAAAAGAGGCAGGACTCTGTCAGTAGATCTCCTAGGCTGAGATCTCATCCATTTTCTCCTGGTATTAATTGTGCAAACCATCTGCTCACTTTTGATTTTTTAAAAAAAAAAATCTTTTTAATTGAAAACAAATGCAAAAAAGTCATTGAACACTTCAGTCTCATTTGCTAATGGCTCCCTGCTTCCCTCAAGGAGCACACCAAACACTTTGCTTGGTCTTCCTCTTATTCCTAATGTACTCATCAATGGATTTCTCTGGGTCTCTTGCCATTCCCATCTGGATTTTCCCTTCCTTCCTTATTTTGGCTCTGTACACTGGTGCTATTCCTTTTGTAACCTGTTTTTTTGGAGGTGAGCTGCCCTTTTTCTCTATTCTTTCTGATATTTAAGGTTTTTTGAAGGGCCAGTCCATGATGGAGGCATGCAGGTTTCCAGTGATGTTCTTCCTTTTCCATACACTGAAATTCACTCTCCTTTTATTAGAGGCAGATCTTAGAGTTGTGTCCTAAACTTCCCCCTGGAAGAACTTTGCTTTCCATCTGGGATTATTATTCCCTGTTTTTCTAAGGACACTCCTTTAAATCTGCAGATTTTCCTAGTTTTTCTTTGGGATTGTGGATCAACAATTCCACAGCCACTTATTCCATTTTCCAGCTTTATGTGAGGACTCAAACCCACTAAATCAGAATAAAAACCCAAGATCTTCTTCCCCCCTCTATCTACAACATTTGGCTTTAAGCATCAAAGCAGTATGAGAGATTTTACTGGAAATACCAGGATTTAGTACTTAATCTCAACAGAATTATGATATTCCTTATGTCTGAAACTTTTAAACAGCACCTAAAATTGAAACTCCTCCAGTTCACCACTCTGGTTTTTAAAAGTGGAATTGTCCCTCCGCCTTGTGCAAGTTTAAAAGGGAAAAATACATCCCAAATTCCACAAATCCTCTCCAAACAAAAAGGTTAGGGAGCAAAGCAGTGTTTGGTTTATCAAATTCCCACATCCATTGCAGGGAGATTTGCACTGTTGCCTTCTTTCCTCTCACATATTTCCCTTTCCCTCTTATGGCTTCTTTCATGTTGGTGGGATTAAGGCAAGAGGAAGACAAAATAACTTGCTGGAATAAGTCTTCGAAATTGCTGTTTGAAAATAAACTTATTTCATATTGAAATCAGGAAATAACAACCCTGAACTCACATTAAAAGGAGTTTTCTGTGGGAAAAGTTTGCTTGAACCTTAGAAATTTCTTCCTAATTCTTTTTGTTCAGAATAATTGCCCATAAACTAAAAATATTTAAAAAATACAGCCCCAATGAGAAGAGCAAAGGTATATAAATACAGCCCAGCCCTAAGGGGGATGATAAAAGGATAAAGAGTTTATCCAGAGAGTATTCAGGAGAACACCTTTGTCCTGAGGGACAGGGGACAATGAAAACATTCCTGAAATATTTTCAACCCTTTCTCTGTAGAACTTGAGGAGTTTTTTCTGCACCCCTTGCTGGCTCCTGGGCAGGGAAGGCATCACTTGGAAGTGCTGATGGCACAGCACCCTGGCTGGGAAGTCAATGAGAACAAATCCCCACAAAAATATGAATATCTGCATTTTTTTAGGCCCTTTTCTATCCTGGTTGTCTCCCCACCACCAGCTGCACCCTGCAAGAGCAGCCTGGTTTGAGGATTTACAAATACTTCAACCAGAATCTTTAAATTTGGGCAAATTGTACTAATGCATCTGAATGCTCATGATCAGCCTGACCTGAGGGTTAATCTATTTTACAAAGAACTAAAGAAAGATCAATTTGCTCCTTAAAACTGCCACAGTAAAATTTAACACTGTATTTCCAACTCTTATGGCAGTTAAAGGTTTGAGGAGTGAATTATTCAAGGAAATTCAGTGACACTGAACCCATTCAACTGCCCTGATGTTCAAATACAGATTTTAGTATTTTTCCTAAGAAAATAGAAAAACATCAGAACTTTTTAATTTAAAAATTTTGTTTTCTTACTTGATATTAGGATAGTGATGAGATGAACACACCTGGAAAATGCAGCAATTTCTTTATGTGCTTTAAGTCCTGTATCCTCCCCTCCCACCACCCAAAACCCCAAAAGGGGCAGAGCAACCTGACAATCAGTGGCAAACAGAAATCCCTCACTGAAAAAAAAAATAAAAATTAAAAACACACACACAAGAAAGTGGGATTTAAACCTCAGACTTTCCCAAGTGCAGCAAATCAAAGATATTTCATTTAATATCCATCCCCCTTCTAACACACCATAGAAGAGATGCTCACTCTGCTGGATTTATTATGGCTTTATGAAATGGGTGGGTGGTTATTTTTTTTTGACAGTAATTTTTTTCTGGGAATAACAACAGCAGGGTTTGGAGCAGGCTGTGAAGCTCAGGGTCCTTGGCCTCTCTGTTGACAGCCACGCTGCCACTTCTCATGTTGCCTGTGCAGCTCAGATGGGAATAGCCCAAAATGCACCAATTTGTGTCTCCTCAGAAGAGTTTTTCACACTGTCACAGAGCGTGCTGAGGTTTACACTCGGATTTGATTTTTTCAGAGGTGCATAATTATAAAAATTGCCTTCAGCCTCAGCTGCCCACACACAAGTGCACGTCCAGACACCTCAGGAAGCAATGAACCAAAAGGTTTGGCAGATATTCCGCTCTAGTTGTGACGGGGGCTTGCAGCAGCACAGGATATGGAGCTTTCCAGTTCTGCATCTGCACACAGAATTGGACAGAAAAGCCTATTTCCCATTCTCCAAAGCTGGGTTTCCTGCTGGAGCTGAATGCTCTGCATTCCTCTCACTAACAAATATCTGAAAAAAAACCTGTTTGTGCTTTTCCTTTGTTGCCGTCGGATTCCAGTGTCACATTCCCTTCCAATGTTTATCCATCTGAGGAACATGGGAAGCTGGCAATGAATTTTTTGGGGGCTTTTTTTTTGGTGTCCAGTAATGCTAATCTGACATTTCTATTATTTCTGAGCAGCCCAAGTGATTTTGGGACTGTGCAGAATCCGTACCAAGCTGCTTGCAGGAAAAGCAGATTTCCTGTGATATTATTGACTACATTTTGCCCCAGAGAAACTGGAGTTGCTTCTTCAGAAGGTGTCACAAGCCAGCAGAGCTGGGACAGACCTAGACCACAGCACAGCTTTCTTTTTTTACAAAAAATATGCCATAACTCATTCTCTGACAGACCCTGAACGTGGAAATCCCCTCCTTTCACCCTCACAGCATCAGTTCTTGCACTCCAGAGGTCAAAGTCAATCACACACTTCTAGAAAGAAATATTTTCTGACCTTCTGAGGGGGAGTTTCTCCCCTACAGACAAGTTTTGGAACCCTCTGCATCTTCTCATCGTTACTAAAGCACCTATTTGAACTAAAATAAGCAAAGTTTAATTAGAAAAATAAAATTAATATTGCTGGATTTTATATAAAATAAATCCCGGTCATCGATTTGAATAATCTCTGCCATTAAAACAGTTCTGGTCACTCAGACTTTAGGGTTATTAGTGCTTAATTTTAAAGTTCAAAGGGAAGGAGGGTTTTGTCCTTTGGGGGAAGCCAAGCTGGAATTCAGTGTCACACTCAGAGAAGATGCATCAGAAAATGCTACAGGGACTCGGCTGCATCTTCCAGAAAGTGGCCACTTGACTTAGAAAACCTGTCTGGTGTCAGGTATTCCTGCACTGCAGTTATTTACCTGAAACCACCTCACTCATTGCAGGAGATAAGATATTGCTGAGGTCTCCTGTGGCAGAAGAAACACGACAGTGAATTTCAGACCACGCGACTCCGTGTGAGCGAACTCATCCCTCATCACACAACTGTGGAGTGAACTGGAAGGAAACACAGCCTTCAGACACCCAGATGGGGTTAAACTGTCCATCACACACCTGATGGGAAATTGCAGGTCTAAAATCCACGTGAAAACCCCCCCAAAATTGGCCATTTGCTACTGATGTGTGATGGAAATCAGGAGGAGTCTGTGCTGCAGAAGGTTCCTCAGTGGTTCCTCAGCCAAGGACAGCAGAAATCCACACTGAATACTTGCTCAAGAAACCTCGTGCTGGAGGATAAACCCTCCAGTTATTTTTAGTCAATAAAAAGGGAAAAAAAAAATAATAAAATACCCAAGTGTGCCTGACAAGGAGGGACTGGAAGCACCAGAGGATTTTGAGACGCTAAGACAGAAAGCTTCTTATTTCATTCAATTTGAGAGGTGAAGAGGGAACGGTGCCACAGTATGGAGGCAAGAATAAAAATTCCATGAAATAGTCTCAGGAGACAGCTGATAGCACTCATCCATAGTTGGTGACACTCTGACTCTTTCATGAAAAAGGCAATTTTGCTTCCCAGAAAAATATTCTGGCACTGGGGATTCAAGAGGACAAGGCTCTCAAGGCGATTTCTGACTTTCTAACCCATATTAATATCTACAGTTATCAAATCCAGAACTTCAAACTGTGACTTTGTAACAAAGAGGATTCTCAAAAAAACCCACAAAAAGCTCTCTTTTGTCATGTATTTGCAGCTGAAGAAATCCCATCCATTCAGCCAATTCTTTCCCAATAAAACCTGCTATTTTAATGCAGCTTAGCACAAAAGTCTTATCAGGAATGAAGTTGTATTATATATCTCAAACCTGTGTGAGCAGTTGAAGATACTCCAAAAATCATTTAAAATAAACATTTGATTTTACAGAAACATTAATCACCTAAAAAACCCTCCCTGTTTTCAGCAGGGTGGGACAAAAAAATTGAGCATTTTTTTAGTTTTTAATATAACACCTAAGTTCCCCCTTTTATTCATTTAACCAGGTGTTGTTTTTGAGAGATATAAAACTGATCTTGAGTGTGGGACCTGGAAAACCTGGAATTCTATCTCCCCTCTGTATAGGGCAACCCTGAGGTTTACTGTAATTAAATAAAACCATCTCCCTAAAGAAGGAGTCAGAACAGAACACAGGGGAGAGGCTCTGGAAAGGAGAAGTTTGTTTCTAAGAAAACTCACCATAAAATGCAAAAATTATCCTCAAATAAGCTGCCTGAAAAGAAAATTTTCCCTCTTCCAAAGCAAGTACAAACATCATCAAACTCTGGAAACCAGTTTTTCTTTTGTTTTTTTTTCTTCTTTTTTTTTTTTTTCTTTTTTTTTTTTTTTTAGGGGGAGNCTTTTTTTAAGAGGTAGGACTTTGCTGGTTTATTTTTGTGCTGTTGAAAAGAGATGGAAAGAGTGAAAGAAAATACAGAATGAACATTTCTCGAAAGAATGGAATGCAACTGGCAAAGGGAAACATTTAGTGGGGATTGAATTAATTTTGTATTGTAGCCTTTTTGCACTTGTGAGGAAATTAATTCTGGGAACTACAAGATGAGAAGCCACTGGCTTGCTTCCAGCACCTCCTCACAGTCATCTGCTTGAAAATCAGCTTCAAAATTGCATATTTATTTTGGATGAATTACCCATTCCTAGTGTTTTGAACAGCAAAGACAGAGAGCTAAAATATTGACATTAAAGACTAGACACCAGCAGAAGAAGTGCTAATTGTTTGCATGCAAAATTGTTTTTCCTAGAAAGAATAAACAGCAGGGAAAAGGTGGTGGAGGTTTTGAAAATCACTCAAGGTTTTGCCCAAAGAAATGGTTCAGCTTCTGAAACAAACTCTGACCCACTCCATTCCAAGGAATTGCTGTGAATTAGGTACTCCAGGAGGGATTTGATTTTACAAACCAGCTCAGGAGGGAGCAGCTGGTTCAGGTCACTGGCACCAAGGAATTGGTTTTGTGAGATTCACACAAATGTTTGTCTTAACTGCAACTGGTCTCTAGACAGGAATATTGGTTGATGATCTTAATGCCCAAATTTTAAACAAATATATTCATGCAAAATGTATAAAATCAGTGTTTTAGTACATGGAAAGCTGATGTGCAACACCCAGCTCAGCAGTGATCAGCTGCTTGAGCAACTTGTGTCGGGTCTGCCTGCCCAAGGACGTGTCCCTGTGCAGGACAGAGTTGGTGTCTTCAAGTGAATAAAATTTAATTCCTGTCTCTACACAGAATCATAAAATCCCAGACTGGTTTAGGTTGGAAAGGTTTAGGTTGGAAAGGACTTTCAAGCCCATCCTGAAGGTCCCATAACACCTCCCACTGTCCCAGGCTGTCCCCAATGTCCAACCTGTCCTTGGGCACTGCCAGGGATCCAGGGACAGCCACAGCTGCTCTGGGAATATCATTCCAGGCTCTCTTCACCCTCCCAGGGAACAATTCCTTCCCAATATCCCATCCTAACCTACCCTTGTCCACCCTTCAGGCCATTCCCCTGTCCCAGCACCCCATGTCCCAGTGGGATGTCCCTCTCCATCCCGGCTGCACGGGCAGGGTTTTACCGAGCACATCCTTATCCCGCATCCCACCCATGATATCAGCTGCACCTCAGCTCTGCCACCCCAGGCCCTCCCTGCTGAGCTGCAGCATGAATTGAGCTGTTCCAATCTGAGCCTCAGCCTGACATTTCCTCCTCACTCCCAGCCCATCAAGCCGTGGAAGTTTGTGTTTGTTCCCGACGTGCTGGAGCCAACGCCGGGGTTCAGCGACTTGTAATCTGCACCCGAACATTTTGCCTGCCTGGCAACAGCAAGGATTTCTATTTGCATGGTAATGAGACATTTTATTTGACAAGGTGTTGAAGGAAAAGATGCAATAATTTTAACAGTTGGGTGTTACACTTTAAACCCACTCAATGAATCTGGGGAAAAAAAAAAACCCAACATTGCTTCAATAGCAAACTTTATGGGAGCGGAGCATGGAGCAGGAAAAGGGACCAAATACTAATGAAAAAGTAATCACAGCAGCCACCTGTAGTCACTGAAATATTAAACTACACATTGCAAAGGCAAACTATTGTGTTCTGCTCCTCTGGATCTGTCTGCCATGAAGTCAGGAGCACAGACTGACCGGGGAGATGGACACGGTGAGATTTCCACCTCCCTTAACCTCAGACCAGAATGAACTTAGACTCTACCTCTAATCAAGATGCTCAATCTTAACTTAAATAATCTAATTAACCTGAAGTTTGCTATCTTTTCTCCTTTTTCCCCAGTAAAAAATGCAAACTTTGCTTTTATTTCAGAAAAAACACACTCATACTGAATCATCCATACTGTCAAAAATCTGATGTTATCTCTGACTTCAGATGTGCAACTTGAATAATGACATAGGCATTTGACCAGATGATAAACAGAGATCTTGTTTCCTCTGCAAGGAAGAATCAAGAAATTCAACTGAGGCCACTGCAGCAGAGATGTTTGGATGGGAAAGAGAAATAAAAACCCTATGGAGTCAACAAAAGAGTCACAGCATGGAAAAATGATGTGAAATATTTTCCTAGAATGCAATTTAAAATAGATATGCAATTATTAGGCAATTAGTTAACCCTCCTGCGTTTCAGTGATATCCCCAAATTAAACCACTGGTTTCCCAGGCAGGCAAACCTCAAGCATGTGGAGGTCATGGTCAATCCCTGCTGTGGGGCTGGAGTGGCTCTCTTGTCTGTTCAGGTCCAGGATGGATGGGACTGGGAGCAACTGGGAGAGCAGAGAACTCATAGGACTGAATTCCAAAAATCCTTAAATGATTTGGGTTGGAAGGGATCTAAAAACCCTGCCAGTGCCACCCCTGCCATGCCAGGGACACCTCCCACTGTCCCAGGCTGTCCCCAGTGTCCAACCTGGCCTTGGGCACTGCCAGGCATCCAGGGGCAGCCACAGCTGCTCTGGGCACTCTGTGCCAGGGAACAATTCCTGCCCCAGATCCCATCCAGCCCTGCCCTCTGGCACTGGGAGCCATTCCCTGTGTCCTGTCCCTCCATCCCTTGTAAATATCTCCGGGCTTGCTCTGCACCCGATGTCATCACACACACCAGCACCTGCACGAACACCTCCACTGCGCCAAAACACCATAAATTCTGCTGTTTAGTGACAAACCCCATGAATTTGTCTTGTTAAGCCTCCTCCTGCCCTTTCCTCCACCGAGATCTTTTATTTTCAGAGTGACCCATGTTCCCAAGAGCCCACTGCAGGAGGGTCAGAGGATGCCGCGATTAGGGAAATCCACCCAAAAAAAAACCTCATCCCCTCTGCAGCAGAGCCTGGATTCCCCTGCACCACCAGCCCCCTTGTTTTGATTCATACGTTTCAAGCCAAGCAAACACCAGAAGCAATTTGTGTAATAATCTGACAGAAAGTTAAACAAGGGAGAGCAAACTGCAGGAAATTCATCACGGCAGAACGCGACGGCAAACAAGCGCGTCCCGAGGAGCGGCAGCAACAACAATGGAACGGCCAGGAGGCATCCAGTGTGTGTGTACATGAGGGGAAGCAGGGAGAGGGCAAGGAGCCAGACACATTCCACATGACATAAGTAAATAAATCAAAGGAAGTGAGATTAAAACCTGAAATAACTGGAGGAGGGGGAGAGCTATAGCACCTGCATTGAGGTGTCCGCCCCACGGAGATTAATATCACACGGTCTATGGGAAAGGCTGATTTGTGGTGGCTGAGCAGGGCAAGGGAGAAAAAGATTCACAGTTCAGAACCAGAGAGTTAAAAAAAACCCCAAACAAATTGGTGTCACTAGTGCTTGGTTTTCAAACTGCAGCGAAACACAACAGGATTGCCCAAAGCGGCTCATGTTAATTTGGATTTATAATAAATTTGTGTTTTGGTTTTGGTTTTAACTGCGGTCAAATAAGGCCAACCTAAAACTAAACAGTTTGAAAACGGATTTTTATGTATGTTTTAAAAAGTTTCAGTTTAAAAACTTTTAATTTTAACCTCTAGCAGAAGATGTCTCTGCTCATGCCAGGGGTTTAGAGTAAGATGGGTTTTCAGGTCCCTTCCAACCCAAACCACTCTGGGATTCTATAATTCTTTTCCATAATATTCCAGCTCCAGTTTTACTTTGCAAAACTTGCTGTAGATTTAGCAAAAATCCAAACCAGTAAAACCTTGGCTTCTCTGCTTCTTTTATATTCCTTTTTATTCTTCACCCAGTAAGTTGAAGTTACAAGGAAATATTAATTGGCCTTAGGCTGGGTGAGAATTTTGAGATGCATCAATATCACCAAGTCTTCCAATGCAAATCAAGTTCACTTTAAGCCTCATTCCAAACAGGAACAGGAGTAGAAAAAAAAAGTATGAAATACTGTTTTCAAAAATATTTAAGGAAGACTGTGATTTTTTAATGTAATATTTCTGCCACTCTATTCTCTGATGCAAAGGATGGGAGACAGAGGTGGGAATGGTTGTATTTCTTAACATGTTTTGTAAGTTTTGCCCTTTCCATGATAAATTCTTCTCAATTTACCTATAGCTGGGTCCATACAGTTGAAATGAAGAAGGAAATATTGAAAAAGAGAAGAATTTTTATTGTATTTCCTATTATTTGGAGAAGAGCTGAAGCACAGCTTAGGTCAAGCTTAGGTCTATGTATTAAGTGGAGGAGATTAATGAGAGGCAAATATTGAAGGATAACGTAAACAAAGGCCAACCAAAACCATAGCCAAAGCCATCAGATGTTACCCTAAAGTCCTAATTTTGGCTATTTATAAATAACATTAAAAAAAAATCAAGTGGCTGTGATGGGATCTCACGTTGGCACCACCAGAGCAGCACCAAGGTGGTTGCTCTGTGGTGGAGAAAACTGCTGACTTTTAGTGATCCTGCATGGAACAGACTCCTAAAGTAATAGTCAAAAGAGTCCAGAGAATAATTGCATGGAAAAATATAAAAACTGCCAATCCTCCTTTCCCTCAGCTTTTCCAACCACTTGCTGGCAAACTGCATTAGAGGGGCATTTCTTTCTTAAATATAAGAGGCCTGTGAGAAATAAATTAAATAAATTCAAAGCACCCTCACCATTTCCTGGAGCATTTGCTGATGATGGGATTTCCACGTTAGGCCCAAGTGTTTGTGTGTGTGTGATGCTGGGGAGGCAGGTGAGTGCAGGGAGCAGCAGGTAACACTCTGGGAGCTTCAGCTGCACACCACAAAATTCACGTGAGCAGCTTTGGAGCCATAATTTGTAGACTTCACAGAGAACCAGGGAAGATTATAAATGCTGTTGACCTAGAAGTAGTAATAGGGAATTCAGTATTCAGAACTGAAGAACAATTTGTAAGGGAATAAAGTCCAGCCTGAGCCATGACTGCTGTCTGTTGACAGATGGCAGAGAAGCCTCTCCTCCATTCTCTCTCATTAAAATAATTATGGCAATGTATGTTAGACTCTCTTCAAGCCTGGCATTTTCACAGCACATACAGGGGCATCGGCGTTGCAGGAAAAAGGTGAAATAATAATGGAAACACATCTCTGGCACGCAAAGGGCATTTGATATTAAACTTACCTGCTTCCAGAAATAACAGCAGGGAGAAATTTGTTACCTCAGAATAAATGAAATCATTTCCCTGATTCTAACAGGAGGTTAATTAGAGCTCTCTGCTAACTTGAGAAGCACATCCCAAATCCAGGTCAAGCCCCGGTTCGGCTGATGAGCTCTGCCTTGTGTAACTCCTCAGAACCAACCCTGTTTCTCCCTTTTTTTTTTTATTTTACCTTGGCTGCCAATTGCTCCCTGTAAAACTGCAAATCAGATGCAGTCCAGTGTGAAACTTCTTCCCAGCTGTCAAATAATAAAGTCAGGGAAACCACGGGATGAGAGAATTTAGGTTACGGGAGGAATATTCCAGGTTGAAGCGCATCTCTTGCACGGGGCAGTGCATTTGTGTCTGGAGCTTTGTGGGGGGGACTGGGAGGAGAGGAGAGTGAGCCCAGTTATCCCCTGTGCTGTTAATGACTCGGGCAGGTAGTTAGTGACTGAGTTAATTACCCAGCCCTGCGAGCCCTTGTCCCCACCACGGCGTGTGGCAGCGGCGCCGCGTGATGTCACGGCCAGCAGAAATTACCCGGTGTCAGCAGCACTCCCCTGTGCTGCTCCTCGCTGCTGTTCTCCCCAATATGATTCACTTTCATTATTTATGAGGCTTGTCTCACTAACCCTCAGCAACGGTGCCAAATAATGATAGGAATCTGTCAGTGTAGGATTGTATTTCTCAAAACAATAACCACAGTTCCTGGAAATGTCAATATGTCAATTGAGGGTAACACATCTCTCAATAAACCAATATTTTGTAAAAACAAAACAAAATCTGAGGGAAAAAAAAAAAATCATGCACGGAAATCGGAAATTTGAGCTCCATGGAGCTCTACTCTTGCCATGCCCAACAGAAAAATTCCAGCTTCCTGCCAGACGGTGGAGACAGAAAGGCACAATTTTGTTTTCCTCCAATTAAAAACTGTCAAACATTCAATATTTTACCTCTTCATACTCATGAAATGCCACGAGAAAGGAGATAAGACTTGTCTGACAAAAGTCAAAGAGCTCATGCTACAGCAGAACCCAAGCTGGGTAACACAATGTGCAGAAAAGTGATCCAAGGATAAATCAGGTCCTTGGGCAGTTCCATCCTGAACCCAAGGATCTCAACCTTTGGAGCCAACCCAAAGCATTCCTGCATCGCTGCTGAAGTCACCCTTTCTCACATCTGCCTTTTAGCCCAAGGCAACAAGGACAGAGGTGAAGATCAAATCCCTGCCTTCAGTTCATTGGCTTTGCATTTCCACCCAAACATCTCTCACGTTCTTAGAGCCCAGTGTTGATCAAATTTCATTAACTATGTAGTTCTGAAAGCATTTCTGTGTGTCTGTGAGATGTTTATACAACCCCAGAGTGGGCAGGGACATCTTCCACTGTCCCAGGTTGCTCCAACCTGGTCTTGGACACCTTTAGGTCACAGGGTTTGTTTTGTTTTTTGGTATTTTTTCCTATAAAAAAAGACTTTTCCACAAAGGCCTTATCCCATCCAAAATTTTGCCCATGGAGGAAAACCAGTAAAGTTTACAAAACATCAGAAACTGGTCAAGGGTTTTCTCAGATTCAACAGCAGCTTTAACATATGGGTAGGAAAACCTGAAGGTGTTTCAGGTAATGCCTAAATTATCAGAAATTAAGAGACCATTTGTCATCTCTGAAATTGCAGGATGCTGAGATTTCTGATACAAGTGGAAACATTTAAAAAAAAATCAAAAGAAAGAAAAAGTTCTACAAAACTGAAGTTCTACAAAAAAATGTATTGATTTGTTAGAGGAACGTTCTGCTAAAAAGTCAAACTGTTCCAAAGCACAATTCAAAGAATATTAAAAGCACTACAATTTCTGTTTCCCACTGCAACGCTGACATCCGTGTGTTGGGAATAGGGAAAATACAGCCTATCTATTTTGAAGAATATAAATTTATCACAACAGCTGTAAATCCCCACTCCCGACACAAACTACAAATAGCTCCACAGCCCTCCTTAACAAATCATCTTGAATTTAATCTTTCCCAACCCAAAGACCATCCTATTTGGCTCACACAGTACATCTTTCTCCACCACTTGCATGGGACTTTGGTTTGGAGCGATCCATTTAGTCTGGAAAACTCCAACTTGTAGAGCAAAGATTATCAAAGCCGCGAGAGCTGATCTAAGAGAAAATTAAATAAACATCCCGGCTTCACATGACACTACGTGCAGCACAATGTTAAACAACAGGAGGTAAAAGTGCTAATTAAACAGTTTATATCCTTCAAAATGTACAATTTCCAATGATCAAGGAGCATGAATTAGGTAAGTAAATATAAGGGAGCCAGGAATGACAGCCTGACACTCCGGGAGCGGCTGCGGGGTGACAGGGAGCTGCCAAGCCACGGCACAGCCTCTCAAAGGGAGCTGCAGCAATCCTGCCCTTGGGAAAATCAAAGCCCAGGCTGAAGTGCACAACAGAGGAGGTGGGCTGTCTTCATCCCTAACAGCACGAGCCTCTGATCACAAGGCAACAGCAATAATTGGGTGGTTTTTCAGCAATCTCTACCACACCGTCCTGAGAGCCGGCGACATTCCGGGGCTCCTCCAGAGGCAGAGAAAAATGACAAAGGATATAAACATCAGAGGGCTACAGAGCTTGAGACATCAAGGGCTATAAACAACAAGGATGAGATGATTCCAGACACAAAACAACTGGAAAAGCTCAGCCATTAAGGAGCACGTTCGGAGTGTCACCACCAGCCCTGAGCGCCGGAGGGTGTCAGAAGGAAAGGACACAATTCTCACTGTATCTTCCATTAGGAACAGGACACAGGATTTGTGCTCTGTGAGGGACACTGCTGACCCAGCTGGTCCAGAAACAGTCCTGACCCATGGCTTGATGCTCAGAGAACACTAGAAGATAAATCAGAATATCCTGAGTTAGAGGGGATCCATAGCATGATCAAATCTGACTCCTGGCCCTGCTCAGGACAATGCCAAAAATCACACCACGTGTCTGTGCTGTTTTTCCTATTCTCCCTTTTCTGTTTTTTTCAGGTATCCCCTGTTGCTTTCTCTGATTAGAAGCAATTCTCCATCTTTCCTTTGGAAACAATCTTTCCCCTAAAAAAGTGTCATCCTTGACACTGCTGGGTCTGAACAAACCCAAGTCCATCACACTCTCAGTGCTGAAGTTTCAACTACCTTCGTACTTGCTCTGCCAAAATTTCATATTACATTTGTTCACATATCTCAAATATTGACAAAGCCCCACTGTAATTATCTTGCCATCCCTCAAATACATCTCTGTTGCTTCCTTCACAACCTCTCTCTCACTCAATACTCCATCACTTGTTTTATTCCCGTTCTCTCTCCTCATGGCCAACTCAATGCCCTCAACAACCAACTTCATAGTTGCTTGTCCTTGCCCAAGAGCATAATTTCTGCAATAAGGGCATCCAAACCACCCAGGCTTTGCCTTATCAATGTCCTGCTTTCAGCTGAGTGACCACACACCTTCCTGTGCCTGTGGAAACCCCTTCCCCAGTGCCCTTCCACAGGTGACACCAGGTGAACTTTTTCTCTCCATCATTCCAAACCCACCACATCCCAGTGCCAGCGGGCAAGAGACTGAACCAAACCTGCTGTTTGCCACTAAACCTGCAGTCTGCAGCTGCACTGACAGGATTTCACGAGTGACAGGAGCTGTATTTATCACAGAAACAAATAGGAAGCCCCAAATGAGAGAATTAATCTCCCTCCTGCACATATGCTCCCTTCCCCAGCCCTGTGCTCAAGCAGAGCATCGAGTTTGAGCACGGGCTGGCACACCTATCAATCCACAGCAAACTTATAGTAAAGCAATCAGAGCTTAATTAAAGGCAGAGAGAGGTCAATATGTTCATATGCAAGATGATTCGCTATGATGTCACTTGGGTACAATCAATTAAAAAGCACAGGATATTTTTTAAATGGGAAAACCTGAGTGGGGAGCCTGTTGTCTACCCAAAGGTTTTGCTATGCTTTAAAAGCTTCATTTAGATTTTTTTTTTTTGCCTTATTTATATGCACAAAAGTAACGGTTATATCAGATATTCATAGGTGATTTAGATGATTGATACCAATTTCTCTTCATAATATGACTAGCAAATAAAAAACACAGCGGTTCTCATATAAAAAAATAATGTGTGACAAGGTTTCCTAAAACATTTCTATTTTGGACCTCACAAGCTAAATTGCTTTTGCTGGCCCCTTCCACCTCTCAGCATGGTTGACAGACAAATTGATCGAAACATCGGAAAATAATATGCTTGCAAAATTTCTCTGGGTGAGTTTTCAGTCTTTTGAATTTTTCATACCAGAACAAAATGAAAGATTGCCTCCTTGATTTTTCCTCCATTATGCGTCCCCATCTTATGTACTACAGGAACATACAATACTTCAAATAGCAGCAATACATTGTAAACAAAATGTAGAACATTTTTCATAGAACACCCAAGCCGTGCGAAGTTAAAAGACTGGGTAGCAGGAATCTTTGCCCTGCAGATTATGTTGTTCAATTATAATGAATTCATACATTTGAAGTTGCCTTAGGGCCTCTCATTAGACTTAGGGGTGTTTATTACAGGAA
Source organism: Aegithalos caudatus (assembly GCA_013389925.1). Lineage (NCBI taxonomy): Eukaryota > Metazoa > Chordata > Aves > Passeriformes > Aegithalidae > Aegithalos > Aegithalos caudatus. Next base: position 226,945 of record WEIU01022448.1, read on the forward strand.
ATATTGCTTGTATCATTTAAGAAGCAAGAAGGCTGGATGATTTGATTAGAAATGTTGACAGTTGAGGTGTGTAAAAAATATGTCATTCACCCACATTTTCCCCCCACTTTAATATTAGGATCCTTCATTTTTTATGAATTCTTTAACCCCTTCCTCCCTCCCCTGCAGCCCACAGCACAGCCAGTGCTCAGAATTGCTGGTTCTTCACCAGGAGCTGCTCCTGTGACACCAGGGCACATTTTCCATGTGGGAGCAGGAGGAGAACACAACCATCCCCATCCCACCCCACTCCCATCATTCCCATCCCCAACGTCATTCTCATTTTCATTCCCATCCCCATCTCCATGGTCATTCCCATTTCTATTCTCCCATTCTCATTCCAATTCCAATCCCCATTCTCCCATCCCCATTCCAATTCCAATCCCCATTCTCCCATCCCCATTCTCCCATTCCAATTCCAATCCCNAAGAAGGCTGGATGATTTGATTAGAAATGTTGACAGTTGAGGTGTGTAAAAAATATGTCATTCACCCACATTTTCCCCCCACTTTAATATTAGGATCCTTCATTTTTTATGAATTCTTTAACCCCTTCCTCCCTCCCCTGCAGCCCACAGCACAGCCAGTGCTCAGAATTGCTGGTTCTTCACCAGGAGCTGCTCCTGTGACACCAGGGCACATTTTCCATGTGGGAGCAGGAGGAGAACACAACCATCCCCATCCCACCCCACTCCCATCATTCCCATCCCCATTCTCCCATCCCCATTCTCCCATCCCCATTCTCCCATCCCCATGGTGATTCCCATTCCCATCGCCATCTCCATGGTATTTCCCATTCCCCCATTCCCATTCCCATCCCCATGCCCATCCATGCCTGTGTGGGCATGGCCCAGGATCTGGCCCCGGCTCCCCTGGAAATGGGAATTATCCCTCCCACACAGGCTGGAGTCCATCCCTTCCCACGGAATCTGACTGAATTATCTGCCTCCACATTGCACAGCAAAGACTCCTCAGCCTTTGGGCCAAACCAAACCAGTCCTGACAGAATAACTCAAATAAAGGCACTCAGCAATGTTGATTAAGTGGAACCTACAGGAATAAATAAATTAAAATTGCTTGTTCATTATTTTTTTTGGTGGAAAATGGATCAATGTTTTCATACTCTTGAAGTTGAACATGCAGCACTTTTACTTCCTGTACTGTGCCAAAAGACCTAAGAATGTGCTTTAGGTCATGAGAGTAATTCCAAGAAAAATCATTAATTTTTGGACAAGCTCTTGTGAAACCCACTAATTTGAGCATTAACATCCCCAAACTTGCAGTAATTCTTATAACAGCTTGAATTCATGGAGTGGCTACTACCATTTTATCAACTTTTATTATTAATATTTCATTAATTTAGATTTGTGCATCCCTGAAAACGAGCACATGGAGTGTGCATATAAAATCATGCAACAAAACCATTAGGTAATTATAAGGACTGATAACACAGATAAAAAAACCCTACACTTTAGGGTCTACCTTGTTTATTATCTGTAGCTTGCCAAACTCAAATTTGGCTTCCATTTTCCACATAAAGGTAAGCCAGAGAAATTTGACTTAAATACAGCTTTGAGAAATTTAAATAACTTAAAATGTGTATTTAAGGAGCAAATAAAACTGTTACAGATCCTTTAGACTTCGGATCTGATCACAGCACCATTTAAAAGGACTAAAAATTAAAAAAAAAAAATAAAAAATTAAAGTGATGTATTTGCATATTTATATTGTATTTATATGTATTTAAATTAGACCCAAGTGATTGCAGAAGTAGGGATGTTCTTGTTAACAGAGAGTTAAAGAAACATGAATGGGGTTGAAAGTAATTAGGCTAAAATATGTGATGTATAATAATAATAATAATAAACTTGGAAGGATTTCTGACATGACCAGTAAGTGCTTTCCTCCTCTAAGGACCTGGTATTTGCCATTTCATCCTGTCTGCAAAATATCACAGAATGGTGACAGTTTGGAGCCAAATTTCATTTTCCTACCACAAGTCAACACAAACTAGACTTATAAACTCACTTCAGTAGTGATTGCAATTTTTGTTTGGTTTTTTTTTTAGATGCTAACTAGACACAAACAAATAGCTTCCAATGAAACAGAAGTATTTTTAACAGATATTTATATTTTTACTGCATTTAAACCCTTTGCATCTCTCCTCAAAATAAAATTCAATCACGTCTCTAAGTGCTTGAGATGAAATTTCAATTTTTGATGATTATTTTATATTCAGGTGTAGAGCAGGGTCAGAAATTTGATTTCCAAGGGCAGGTCAGATGTGTTTAGGACTCCCACCCCTTGCATTAAGAGACTCCCCTCTCTCCCACAGGTCCAAAGCCCTTCCCAAGTTGCAAATTTGCATTTTAAGACCCTTCTACCTCTTAAAACACTTAACTAAATACTCGAAGGCGTTAAACCCACAAGCTGCCTCCTATCTCCAAATATCTGCAGGACTAACAGTGGCATTCTTAAGTTAGGAGCAACAAATACTGGAAAACCTCCACAATTTGGCTTCCATATCTCTGAATTGGTATTTCAGTGACAGATGTTTGTTGCGGCAAAAACCTCTGTCAGAACAAAATTAGGTGATCTATCATTTTAAGATATGGTCTTCATATACTGTTTACTCGAAGATATCACTTGCCTCAAGCCAATTTTGACCAAGAACATTTTGTGATATGGAAGTGATTTGTATATCATCATTTTTGTGATAAATGTAGCTCTTGAACACAAAATAACCCACTATTCCACAGTATTACAGTTAAAACTCCTTCCCCAGTAAATCTGTACTACTGCTTTTATTACTACAAAGATACTGTATCTCGACTTCAATGCATTTCCCATTTTTATTCACGGAATAGGCTTGCCTGGTTCCCTGCTTTTACAGCTTTGGGCCTGGCCCTCTGCTCCACAGCAGAGATGCTCCAGTTTTGGGGGGAGCACAGCACCCACCACCACTCCTATTTTGTATTTATTTCAGCAAAAAGGGGTGAGGGGAACACAAAGGGATGCAAAACATCTTCCAAAGGACAGTGCCCACGGGCAGGGGCTGCCCTAGTTGTTCATGCAGGTCCAAAATCAATAATTTTATTTCACTTAATGCTGGTTTAGGTGTCTCACCCCTCTTCCAAGGGTGTCCAAACCTTCTGATTCATGGGTGATGGGAATAAACCAGCCACCTCCACCCTATCTCCAGAAGGGCAGGAAGGAGACATAAGTCAACCAAAAAGGGGTAAAAAACACCATAAACCAAAAAAGAGCTGAGACAAATCACAGGGGGAGGTGGATGAGAGAGAACAAGGACATTCCAAGGGTCTGAGTAACCATCACCTGACCAAACCCCATTAAATGGAGGAGGTGCTTTTCAGGAGCACTGTGGGCTTGACAATTGATTTGGACCATAAATGATTAAATAACCCACTGAATAACCATAACTTAGGAATGAGTTGGTTATTTAAAATAAAAAAAAAAATTCTTCCACAAAGGCCTTATCCCATCCAAATTTTTGCCCATGAGGGAAAACTAGAAAATAAACTAGTAAATAAACCAGTAAATAAATCAAACCATTATGAGCCTCAGGTTTATCTAAACCAAGCTTAGGGACAAGAGGCTGTAGTTTTAAATCCTTCCCAAAGGAATGGCTGTGCCTCAACAGGTGTTTATTTTACCACGTGTGGACCAGCAGTCTGCCACCAAATATCCTTTATCCTGGAGCTGTGTGTACAGAACTCATTAACAAGATGATTTTTGTGCCATTTAATGACAAATGCCCAAGTTTCTGCCTGGTAAAGGAAAGCTGGATATTTATTCACCTGGAGTTTTGCTATAATAGAGATCAGCTTGAGTATAAATCGATAAACTGGTTCCTCTCTTCAGAGCATCTTCCCTGGGATCACCTACACCAGGCTTGGTCTCCAAAAATCCCTTCTCTGCTCACCTGCCATGCTCCTCTCCACATGGGAACAGTCCTGGCTGGGAATATCCAGCATTTCCTTTGACAAAACTAAAAGGCACCTTCTGCTTTCCCTGGCTCCTGTCACATCCCACATCCTTTGCCCTTCCAGAGGAAAAAGGGCTGGGAATGCAGGGAAGGGGCTGATCAGGCAAAATGCCTCTTCCCAAATGGATGGGATTGGCTGTGGGAAAAGCAAGATCAGCCTGGGAATTACTGTTCACCAAGAGCAACGAGAACCTGCAGAACACTCAGGCCAAGGGATCAGATTTTGCCATTTTTTAGCATCAATTCCAGCACACAAAGACAAGACCGACTCTCTGTTTTTCCAAGAGCACTTCAAGCACTCAGAACACCTCTCATTAGAAGAAATAATAATTGTCTAGAGTTTGTGGGTGAAAATTGGTATTAGAAGAGTATATTTACAAGCAGACTCCTCACTCTACTTCAGTTCTGAAGTCTTCTCCCATGCAGGATTAGCAACAAACACAATGTGCAAGAGGATTCTTTTGATGGTATAATTTCAGAACTGCTGGTGTAATGTGAGCCAATTTTCCTTTCTTTTTCAAAGTTCACAGAAAAATGTGTGTATTACATCCTCTGATCTTTTCACTTGTTGAGATCAATATGTGCAAGTCCTCACAAAAGGGAAATTCTCCTTCACAGCTGCTCCGTGGCTTAAATGAGAGAAATTACAGGTACAGAGCTCTAAAATCTGCCAGGATGTGCAAAAAATTGTAAATTCTGAAAGTAAATCTTAAAGCATGTGTTAAAGGCATGAAAGGAAGCTTAAATCTTTCACCAGAGGAAAAATCAGGGTTTTTTACTTCTCAGGGACTCTTGACCATGGTTAGTTTGCATCTGTCACAACTGTTGAAAACCACAATTATTTCTTCTTGCTACTACATCAAAAACCCAACCAAGACACCAGGATTTGGCCTACAGCAACGCAACCACTGAGAGGAATTTTTGCCAGGGTTCAATTTGCATGATAAACTGTTGTTAACAGATACCATCTGTTTTTAAATTTAGTAAAAGGGTCCATATTATACAGCTCATTACAAATATTAGTAACTCTTAGACAACGACTCTTGTAGAGTGTGGGTTGGAGCTAATGAAGTAGAAAGCTTAAACAACAAATCATTTACAAGTTTTTGTACAGTAGTTCTAATGGAGGGAGTTTATAATCAAAGGAAAATGTAATCACTTATGTTAAGCAATCCATGGACTTAGTCAATGTAGCACAAACAGCCATTATGCAAAATTATGACATTAAAGGGAAAAAGAACTATTGCAGACTTTGCATTTTACAGTGCCTGCCACACAGACTAATAACTCGGAGAGAATTAAACAGGTGAGGCCCCTCGCTTCCAAAACAGCGTTTTTTCCATCAAATATCCAAAAGATATTCAACCTGGCCTGAGATTTGCTGCCCTGAATTAGACCTGACACTGGTAACAAAGGGGATTCTGTAATGGACATGGGCTCTCACAATGCAGTGCATTAATGGGCATCATGGTGAACATAATCTGTCAGGAACGGTCACAATAAAGATGTTCTCCTGATTAATGTTCCACTAGGCCTGTGCTTAATAATTTATATAATTTGTATTAACTTTCAAATTGCCATCACCGTGGTGGGCGAGGAAAAACACACAAACAATTCAATATAATAATTTCACCCAGGAAAAAAAAAAACATTTTACGTGGCAATTAAAACTGCTGGGTTCGTACAGGAGTAATCGTTCAGGATTTACAGAGATGAATTATTGTGAAGCAAAACTGCATATTTAAACAACATAATAAGAAAATGCTTCTAAGAGGTCATAAATACTTTATAAATTACATTAATATTGGTGTTTGGTATTACTGCATTTATATTCTTACAGACTGTATTTAAATATTACTCCCCTAACAATGTATGATTCTATAAAATTAACAAACTTTTAAAATTGCGACAGTCTGCCTTATAAAAGTGTCTCCATTAATTTTTCTGTACTTTGAATAAAGAAATAGTAACGTTACAGTAGTAAAAAAAATGGTCACTGTGCATTTCTTCACCTAATCCTTGTTTTTACACATGGAATTCAGCACATTGCACAGCGAGGATGGTGGGTATTGGTCAAGAATATCCTATGCTATCCTATCAGGATGATTAATGAAGGCACCTTTTTCACAGAATGTCAGACTCTGCCTTTTTAACAACTGACCTTTCATAGAATACTACTGAACTCATAATTCCACTTTTGTTCAGTTTCTTATTAGTGGAGTTAAAATTAATACTTATGGGAATGATGGCTAAGGTGATGCACAGTAAATCTTAGAGCACATCAACCTTCTGCAGAGGCTACCAAAGGAATAGTACCTGCATTTGTCTACTCCAATAGCATAAGTATTCCAGTAAAACTCTGTGTCCTTTCAAAAGACAAATTAGGTCAATATTCAGCCCTCTTTCAGGCACAAAGCTGTAAATATGGAGAGAAAAGTTCAGAATCCTCACCAAACAGCTCCTACTGTACACGGAGGGGGAGTTCATCCTGCTGCACTGCTCCAAACTTCCAGGAGCACAGGGACATTTCCAGGAGACATTTTAGCCTGGCAGCTACAGGGACTCATCCCCAGCATGGCCACGTGCAGCTCCATGCCCTAAAAGACACCTCTTGCAGCTGGGAAAAACAGCCCTGTGATGAAGATAATCCTAATTTTGCACCCTCTACACCAAACATCTGCCCCAGGTGAACAAAGGCCCCGTTTCTTTGAGGTGCTTTGCACCCACCTCGCTGTTCCTGTGGTGTCACACATTCACTGTTCATTCCCTGCCACCCCAGAACACCAAAATTAATGCTGAATGAGCCAATTCCAGGTGCCACACGAGCATGGCAGTGCCCAGGTGATGTGCCACTCCCTGCAGGGGACAGGACAGGACTCTCCACGTCCCCTCTCCTCCAGGATTGCCACCACCCACCCTCCCAGCCCACCACAAAGGAGCCAGGGCTGGATTTCACAGTGACACATCCCTGCTCCTTCCCTGCAATCCCCCAGCACTTCCCTCTCCCTGGAAGTTGTTTCAGCTGCCCTGTAGCCTCCTCCTGGTCCCCTCCAGCACCTGAGGAAGACAAGGGATGAAGGCTGACCAGAGGCACCTCCAGGGACAGACAGGGATGCTCACACAGCTCCAAGGAAATCCCACCCAGGTCTGGTACCAGGTATCACAGCAGTGATGCCTGGACCAGGACAACTCACTGTTGGTGGGCTTGGATTTGAGATTAGGAGGAAATCCTGCCCTGGCAGGGTGGGCAGGCCCTGGCACAGGGTGCCCAGAGCAGCTGTGGCTGCCCCTGGATCCCTGGCAGTGCCCAAAGCCAGGTTGGACACTGGGGACAGCCTGGGACAGTGGGAGGTGTCCCTGCCATGGCAGGGCTGGCACTGGGTGAGATTTAAGGTCCTTTCCAACCCAAATCAATCTGGGATTCCAATTCTGAGATGCCTGAGCAAAAGCATCTCAAATAAAACACACTGGAATGTGTTTAGCTACAGGAGAAAAACACTAAAAAAGCATATGAGCTTAGATCTTCAATAAGGACATTCATTAACACAACTGGCTATATTTTTATGCCTTTTTAAAACCCTGCCATCAACTTTTTCCCCCTCATCATTACACATTAACATTCCTAAACCCTGAAGCCACAAGCTCCAGACAGTTTCCTATTCTTTAAGGTATTTTAAGATGATAAAGATGGGAAACTTTTTATTGCTACGTGAAGATCAAAAATCCACGCTCTGACAGCATCAAACACTTAAGACCTCACAGAAGTGGCAGCATTTCTGTTGTAAAACGTGCAATAACAGCAGCAAACTGCAGCTTAATTTTTCTCTACCCATTCATTGGCATTCATGTAAGGTCCATTCACATCCATTAGGAGGGAAGGCATCTGCATTATGGCTGAATATTGCATCTTGCAAACAGAGCAGCGTTTGTGCTGCCTCAGCCCTTGCACACCAAAGAGGGCTTCACCCTAAATGAGGTTTTCCAGAACAAAGCTAAAGGACATTGGATGGATTTCAACCTCCCCTTAGAGATCAGGGTTTTTTGTGAGGTCAGCTGTGGCATAATTTAACTGTTCTGTTACTGGAGACCTGAAAGCTGCTCCATGACTGGAGACCTCCATGCACACAGCCTGAAAAATAAACTCCTCCAAATATATTAATTTTTTTCAGAATCAATTTTATTCCTATACAAAAAGAAAAAAAAAAATTATTTCCTTCTCCTTTCACACTCCAGAAGTGCCTTCACAGCAGGAGAAGGATGAGTGTTTTCCCTGCACAACAAACAACATTTCACAACTTTATCATGGTTGAACATTCAGAAGTTGCCAGAGGAAAGAATCACCTCTGAAAAGCAGGAAAAATGTACTGAAAATAATGACTCATGTTCACTGCAGATGGGAAGTAATTCCTTAACAAGGCTCCCAATTTAGAAGTGCTGGGTGAATAAGAAGGTATTTCCCAATTAATGCTCACAGATGTGTCTTCTGCAGCCCAAAACAAAGCAGACCTTCCAATTCTGCCAGGGCCACTCTGACAGAGCCTGCAGTCGTGTGAGTTACAGTTCCCTTGCTCATAAATCATCCTAATTACTATGGAATTTTGATAACAAGTGATAGACCTGAAAGAAATGTATGGAGTGAAGACAAAGTTACAATGTGAATGCAGACAAAGCAAAAAGGTAATGCAAAGAAGTGGAAGAATCAATGGGATTTATTTCTTTTTTTTTTTTCTGCAATGCTAATATGTAATAAATTAGTAAATAAGTGCTCATTCTGATGGTTCTTTTCAAGAGTTCCATAAAACTAAGAATTAAAATGCAGGAAGCTTTTGGATTAAATATCAATAAGTGACAATAATTCATCAATACCTTCAATGATGCAGATGCCAAAGCCAACCCAAAGCAGCCCTCCATTGCCACTGCTGTACAAGTTACAAATATTAAACAACAAAACAGCAGCAAATCTTTAGTCCTAAAAATCCCTAGAAGTGACTGTTTGGATGACACTGCTTTCAAAGTGTGAAATTTTACTGTACAAGCAATTTTGTAGCCTATAAAAGAATTCAATATTCTACATCCACATCAGAGGGAAGCTCAGTCTGCCCCACCCCAGATGTGAACACGGTGCTATCAGCAAGCAAGAAGTGTTATCAAGGATGTCTATTTTTGTTTTCCTTCAGCTTCCTTGTACCTGGGGGTTGTTTTCTTTTTCACTGTGATTTATCCTCACTTTAGACAACAGATTCCTTGCTCATTTTCAAATTACCTGACTGCACTGGCAATCACACCTATCAGGAAGGTTTGGTGGTTTGTTTTTTTTTTTGTTCCTGTCTGCTTTTGTTTTGCTGCAAGTGCTGTGAAAAAGGATTCCAAGACGTATTTCCCAGCACAGGCAGGAAGAGGGACACGCTATCCCAACCCTGAGGATATCCTCTGTTCCACACTGGGACATAAATCTCAAAGCCCAGAGGATTTCTGCATCACTGAGGAGCATCTGGACAAGCTCAGAGTCACAAGCAATATTACCCAGCCTGCAGAGAACTTCTGACCTACAGGAGTTGAGAGGTGATCCCGACCATGACCCACAGGAAAAAGGACAGGAGGAAAACTGGGATCTGATCTAACACAGCCAGAGCAGCAAAGGCAGGAAAAACCTCCCCAAATAGTCAAGAAATCAATAAAAAAAACCAACCCAAAACCGACTGCATCCACCTTGGTTTGTCATCCCTGCTCCCAGGAGCAGAAGACATTAAAGAAAACCAGGTTGTTTCCAAGAATTCAGGCAGAGGTGGAGAGAGCCAAGAGAGTCCGTGGTGCAATGATCAAGTCAGTGTGGACTTGGGAATTCCAGAGGAATTCCAAAGGTACAGAATTTTCTATATTCTTCAGGTGTCCATTTAAAATGAGAACAAGCTCTTCTCAGAGGTGAAGAACACTCAGGAGCATGAAGAATGACTACCTCCAAATTACTGAGGTATTACAGCTCCAACTGCCTTAATGGGAGCTGATTTATATTTATGGCCAAGTTTCATACAGCATTTAAACTTTCCACAACTCCTCCCCCAAGTCAGATCATTGAACTTCAAGAGCTTAAAAAATAAGGCAGGCAATATTTTCCATCCTCCTTTGTCCATACATCCAGCCATGTACACACATTTAGTGTATTTATCCAGCTGAAAGTTTTTTGGTCGGCACAGTTGTATTTTATATATTAATAAAATCAACCACAGAAGTGTTAGGGCTGGAAAAGACCTTTAAGATCATGAAATCCAAGCATCAACCAGCAGCACCATGTCCACCTTTAACCCATGTCCTCAAGTGCCACATCCACATGGGTTTTGAACACTTTCAGGGATGGTGATTCCATAGTTTCCTAGAGCATCCTGTACCACAGCAGCTCTGTGTGTCTGGTGACCATCAGAGCCTTGGTGTCCTTCCATGATGCTTCACACACCAATAAATGCAGAGGTCTCTTGGCCATGGGTATTCCTAGGGAGCACCAGGAATGCTTTTGGTGTTCCCACCCAGGAACCACCACTCTTCCAGGGAGGTCTCCTGGGATAGAACCCTCACCCCACCTCTAGGAACAATCCAGACATTTTCTATTGAATGTCTATAATAAGAGCATCTGTCTTAAAAGGAACTTTCCAGGCTTTTCAGTGAATTCAATGTCTAAAATAAAAGACTTGGGAACATTTGTTTATCACCCAGATAAGCAATCTGGATGGACAACATGTAGACTCTAAGTTTTGCTAAGGTAGGCAGCCTACCAGTTTGATCTAAAAATAACAACACATTTACTCCTGTGGGTCCACAAATGTGGGATAAAAACTCATCTTTTTGAACATTTTCCTACAAATCCTGGCCAGGCTTTCCACCTGGAGTAGAAAGCAGCCAGCATTCTCCCAGCTAAGACTCTGTCAGCAAGCACTGAACACCATTCCTGGCCACAGGAACCACCCTGGCAGCATCTGCCCAGCATCCCCACCATCCAATCCATGTGTGTGTGCATTTGGAAGCAGCAGCTGCAGGAGAGCACCTATGAAACAATAAACTCCTGCACCCTGGAGGGCTGTGACACTGATGGAGCATGGCCAGCAGCAGGATGCTCAGAGAGGCTGTTCATCATCATCACCTGAGCACAAGCAAAACCCAACTGTGGGATGACAAAGCCAGGGGGACGGGCATCAATAAAGCACAGGAAAAACAAATGACAGGAAAACAACTGACTGGGAAGCTAAAGGACAAAGTTTCTAACTTAATCTCATTATTTCTTGCTCTGAGCTGGCAGAAGGGAAAGTCCTCTGCCACAGCCTGCAGACAATTCTGACTTTGTGTCTAAATCTACATCGTGATGATAACAACAGGAAAATAAAACACGATTGAAAAATCTATTAGGAGTGACAATTTCCATATATCAGCAGCCCACAGCAATAAGCCTCTCAAAGACCAAAATGAACCAAACAAATTGAGAAATGCTCCAAACCCCATCTGATCAGCTGACCACATCAGTTGTTTGGAAATTGAGAAGCAATCAAAAAGTTTTCACCACCAGCAAGTGCCCATTTTAATAAGCAACGATGCAATAATGAGTATTTCCCACCTGAAGAACTGTTGTGCACTAAACAGCTTTAAACTTTTCAAAAGCCAACAGGAATTCATTTCTTACCCAGAATCAGTGAGAACCAGCAAAGATGAGCTGGTGGGGTCAGTCTACAAGAGATCCATCCTTGGAATTATCCTCATTTAACGAGTAAGCATTTTAAGGATTTGGGGGAAGTTTCATTTAAGGAAGGCAAACACTGCAGGCTCCAAGGAAACCATCCCAACCCTGGAGTGATGGAACAGCTCCTGGTGAAGAGAAGACAACTCCCCACCCCAGGGTGAGGCACCTCACATCAATCTGATCAGACTCTGAACACTCTGACGGAAAATGAGAGTGAGATGTGGGATGGAAACCAGCACTAAATGTTTAATATGATCAGCAATTCACAATTATTTCTTAAGTGTCTTTTCCCTGATAACTTTTTCCACTGCATGATCTTAGTGAGGAGATAATGGGAGATGCTGCTTTTGAATAAGTTATACATTTCCCCTGCTTTCCTTGAACCTCAGAATGCCACCATTATTAATATTTTTCCTCCACAAAACAGCAGTAGCCTTCCAAAGAAAAAGTCCTTGACCAAAATATCAGAGGATATTAAACTGAGAAGTGATCTACTGATGCAAATCATTAAATCTATTTGCATTTGCTTACTGAACCCTAGCACAGAAATTAAACTACATAGTGTGGGAAAAGAGCTGGTTTTGCATGGTTAAAAGGAGACATCTTGGAAGATCCGAGCTCTATGTCATTAATTTTCCTTCTTCCCCTCATTAACAAGTAAAATGTTTTCACTGCTTGAAAAGTTTTAATAAATAGGAAAAAGCAGGGCAGCTGACATAAGTTTTTAATGTAATATACAAGAGCTTTTAATATTTTTACATATATTAATGTAAAAGCTAAAAATAAATGTTAAAAGGTTACATTTGTGAAGAAAGAAAAATGGCATTTACAGTTACAGGGTAAGGTTTTAGAATTTAACTCTTCCCCTCCCAGCATGGGGTGCTGAGGAGCCATTTGCCATTTCCCTGAAAATCCCAGGAACTGCAGAGATGAGCCAGCGCAGAAGCACCTGGGGGTTAAGGACACACATTCCCTCCCAGCTCTGAGCTCCAGGCTGATTTACTGGCCTTTGTCCTACCAAGTCTTAAATTCTTTTTATAGAAGGAATTACTGGAGGCATTTTAAGAACAGCCATAATTAGCACAAGCACTGGCAGGGTGAGACCTTTGGGTTTCACTGAAATGTGGGAGCCAAAGTGGCCAGGGAAAAGCAGGAGCTGCTGCTGCCAACTCCAGCTGGAGCTGGGAAAAGCCACCCAAGGAGCCAAGAGCACCCCAGGATGCAGCACAAGGAGTGGGACCAACAGCTCAGGGAGGGGATCCTGCCCCTCTCTCCTTGGGAGAGTCCTGGAGAATTGTGAACAGCTCTGGGCTCCTCAACACAAGCACCTGGAGCTGCTGCAGCAAATCCAGAGGAGAAAATGAGATGATCCAAGGGCTGGAGCCAGGCTGGGAGAGCTGGGGGTGCTCACCTGGGGAGGAGAAGGATCCAGGGAGAGCTCAGAGCCCCTGGCAGGGCCTGAAGGGGCTCCAGGAGAGCTGGAGAGGGACTGGGGACAAGGGAGGGAGGGACAGGACACAAGGAACGGCTTTAAACTGACAGTGGGGAGATTTAGATGGGATTTTGGGTGGGAATTGTTCCCTGGCAGGGTGGAGAGGGGATGGGCTGGAATTCCCAGAGCAGCTGTGGCTGCCCCTGGATCCCTGGCAGTGCCCAAGGCCAGCTTGGACATTGGGGACAGCCTGGGACAGTGGAAGGTGTCCCTGCCATGGCAGGGGTGGCACTGGGGGGGATTTGGGGTCCCTGCCATGGCAGGGGTGGCACTGGGGGGGATTTGGGGTCCCTCCCAACCCAAACCATTCCATGATTTCTGCTGGGAAGTGACCCCATGGCACTGACCTGATGTTTGCAAACCTTGAATGTCTCCATGCTGTGTGTGAACACCAAAAATCCCAGTTTCAGTGTGCACAACACAAAGCTTTGCTGCTCAGCTGGGCTGTGTTTGTAACCCTCATGGTTGGCCAAGACTCCTAAACCAAGACATGTTATAACAGCCCAGTGATCACATTTTACTGTGCTGATATTTTAAAACAGCAAAAATAACAACAAACTGTATTAGATAATATAACTTGTGCAGACACTCAGTTGAAAAGACCACAAATATGACTCTTTCTTTCTAGTGTGGAAGATGTAGAGCTGTAATAGTGCTGAAAAATGATTCCACCAAAGAGGAGTGGGAGAATTTGTCTAAGCAGCATCATCATCTCAAGAAATTTCACAGCAAATAAATCCCTTCCTGAGCCCTGCCCTGTGCTGTGCCACAGATACAGCGCCTGGTGTGTCTTCACTAAAGCCAGGAGCAATTCAGGCCAGCAGTGGAACCTTTCCACTTCTCCTGCCAGAGGTAGATTAATGCAGTGGAGCATTTTTCCATTGCAAATCCTTGCTGTAAGGATGGGAAAATGGGCTGCATAATGACATGGATTATGTTTCTATTATGTACCAGAATTAGTGGGTGTTTTGAATATTGCAACTCTTCATCTTGGGTTTCCTCCCTGACTTCTGTGGTCCTTGAAAAAACTTTAGATGCAGAGATAATGCTGGGAATAATTTAAAGCCACAGAAGAGTTTTGGGATTGTGTGAGCACAGAAACACCTGGATGTGGATAACAGGAATCCTTCCTGCAGCTCTTCTGGAGGGAGAGAATTGAACCACAGAAGTGTTTTACTGACAGGGGTCTGGGAGAGCAACCTGGAGAGCCTTGACTACCAACTGCAGTGGTGGGAGCAACATGCAGGGTGTGAGAACCAGCACTGCTGGGGTTTGTAGGATCATGGATGGTTTGNCTCTGGGCACCCTGTGCCAGCCCTGCCCACCCTGCCAGGGAACAATTCCCACCCAAAATCCCATCTAAATCTCCCCAGTGTCAGTTTAAAGCCATTCCCTGTGTCCTGTCCCTCCATCCCTTGTCCCCAGTCCCTCTCCAGCTCTCCTGGAGCCCCTCCAGGCTCTGCCAGGGGCTCTGAGCTCTCCCTGGAGCTTCTCCTCCCCAGGTGAGCACCCCCAGGTGTCCCAGCAGAGCTGCTCCATGCTGGGATCCCCTGGAGCCTCCTCTGGATTCTCCCCAGCAGCTCCAGGCCCCTCCTGTGCTGGGCCAGCCCTGCAGGTGGGCTCTCACCTGGGCACAGGGGCAGAATTCCCTTTGCTGCTGCCCAGGCTGGCATCAGCCCAGGGCACAGGGAGTCTCCAGGCTGGGAGTGAACGTGGCCAGCTCATGTCCAGCTTCTCAACCACCAAAAAATCTGCACTTTTATTTTGTTTTGTCTTTTTTTTTTTTTTTTTTTTTTTTTTTT
>WEIU01022448.1:242015-268423 GCA_013389925.1 Aegithalos caudatus
TTTTTTTTTTTTTTTTTTTTTTGCACAGAGCCCTCAAAGGCCTCTCTGCCAAGATTTCAGGAGAAAACCACAACTGAGGACTTGCAAAACTCACTCCTATTTGAATCTTGCAATGCTGCCTTTGACAGATAATAGAAATGCAGCCTTGCTGTCAGGGAGAATAACACAGCTAAAGTCCAGTATTGATTACAGTGGAGTTGCTCAAGTTCAGCTTCAGTGAGAGAGGAACGTGGGTTGTGCTAATCATGCAGAATTAAACTCACCAGCCAGACCTGACAGTGAAGCTGTGCCCACAAACCATTTGTAAAACCACACCTTTGAGCTGCACTACGTGTCCATCTGAACTCTAAAAACATGCAGAAAGTTGTTCTGTTTGAGTTTTGGAAACACCACTGCAAATAAAAAGTTTTCCTAGCTTGATGCAGCATAAACAATCTGTAGCATCTCCACAAGAAACTATGAAAAAGCCTAGCCCAGTTTATTTTTAATAAAAGGAGGACTATGCTATATAATAACTCTTCCTGCCACATCCATTGAATCTGCTGAAATAAAGATTGATGCCTGGATATTTGTAGAGACTTCTACCAGAGAAGGCAATATTTCTTTTTTTTTTTGCTTTCTTTTCTATTTTTTAAAATACACTTTCCTGTTACTTTGGAGTAATTTGAAGCAACAAGCATCATCTCCCCATTACCCAGGCATCTGCATCTTTTGTGGCAGAAAACTCAATGAGATTTGTGTGAGCTCTGTGCCACAAGTTAAAAGTTATTGAGAAATGAAAGGTTTTGAAAGAGGAACATTTGTGTCAGAGTGATCTCCTGGTGACTGCTCCACAGAGGCACCACAAACAGGCCCTCAGTTTGCCCATCAGTGTGGAAACCAATGTTGGCAGCATCAGGAGGGGCTCAAAGGCTGGAATCTCACGTGGGTTTGAACAAGCATCTCCAGAAGAACCAGGGGCTCTCCAGAAGGTTTTGGGAACAAGGCTCCCCAGGAGTAAAGAAAAGCAGGAGGGGGTGCTGGATTTGCCCCCAGTCACTGGTGTTTTAACACAGCTGTGGGACTGTTAAGGTTGGAGAAGACCTCCAAGATCATCAAATCCAACCATCAAATCCAACCATCCACCAACCACATCCTCCAGCCTGAACCCACCCAGGGATGGAGACTCCAACACCTCCCTTGGAAGCCTATTCCAAAGCTTTACAAGCTTTTCCATGAGAAGTTTTTTCCTGATTTCCAGTCTGTACCTCCTTTGGTGACACCTGAGGCTGTTCCCTCTGCTCCTGTCCCTGTTCTCTGGGAGCAGATCCCAAATTCCCCTGGCTGTCCCCTCCTGGCAGGAGCTGTGCAGAGCCACAAGGGCCCCCCTGATTCCCCTTTTTTTCCAGGCTCAGCCCCTTCCCAGCTCCCTCAGGAATTCTCCAGCCCCTTCCCTGTTCCCACTCTCCATTTAGAGCTCACCCCAAACCCATTCATTTCTTTACCCCAAGCATGTTCTCTGCCTCATTCAGGTTTTCTCCTGCACCACTTCAAACACAAATCCCTGTATTTACACAACAATCAAGGAAGAACTGAAGGAAGAAGAGTGGAGCCTGTTCCAAGCCACCCTGCCAATAATCCTGTACTCACAGAAGTCAGGTGTCCATGGTAAACCAGGAATCCACTCCAGGCAGCAGAGCAGTCACACCCCTACCTCCTCCAGGGGGTTTTTACTGTGCCCCTGAGCTCCACTAAGTTTCTTAGCCTTGGAGGATGCTCAGTGGAAAAATAGGAGTGGCACTCTCCCAAATGCCTCCCACTTGTGGCATCAAAGTGAGATATCACTCACAGTAAATTTTACAGTATGAGGGATGAAACAGTTAGCAAAGTTGACATTTAAACCATCACCACTGGCTATGATTAAATACCTCAGAGATGAACAGAGTGGTTCACACCTCTCCAAGTTATTGTTCTAGGCTTTATCAGACTCGCTGCTTTGCACACACCTGAGATTTTCCTTCCATCTCTAATAGCTGGAAATCTGCTTAAACTGAGGTTCTGGAGAGTTTCTGATAATGTTACAGTGACAGAGAGAGATTGACTGAAACCCTGGCAAACCTCTTGAACTGCAGATTCCCCCTAAAAGGCTGAGGAGGATGAATAATACAGAAAGGGCCAAAGTGGCTCCTTGTTCAGAGGAGCCTTGTTCTGGTCTCCCTCAGAAAGATGGAGGGGGAAGGAAACACGGAGGAAAATTGCAAATAACGTGCAGGGAACACAGAGGGCAGGTGAGATCACACTGAAAGCCCAGAGGGAAGTCTGGGTGTATTCCTCCAGCAGCAGGAAAATGCAGGATTTGACCATTCAAGCAGCACAGCAAGCCAGGCTGCCCACCTTTCCTTCCCAAACATGCAGGAAACTCCCAAAACCTTCTCTGCAGCCTCTCAAATTCAGGTTCCCACCACCAAACACACAATTGCCCATGCCAGGAGGAGGAGCAGACCTGCAGGTGTTGTCTCCTGCAGGAGATGGGAGCTCAGGCTCCTCTGACAAACTCCAGCTGGTCCCACACCCCAGAGCATCCCCAGAGAGCCAGGAGGGGCTGTCCCCAAATCATCCCCACCCAGGGATGTCCCACCCAGGGATGGCAGTGACAGATCCCAGCTGCTCAGCTGAGCTGTTCAGGGGAAAACTTCATTCTGGTAGCCTCAAATCCCAAGGTGAAAAACTAAAATTCCACACTAGGGCTATGGGCATCTCCTGGGATCTGTGCCCACCTTTCAGGTGGCAAATTGAGCTTTTGTGTCACAGACACTCACCAGGAGGATGGTGGTGGTCATCCCCCCATGTGCCCAGCAGGATTTTCCAACCACACACTGAAAGCTGCTTAGTTTTCCTCAAAACATGTTCTACTACAGCCCTCCTACTAAAATCCTCCAGCTCCCCCAGTACTTCCCTCTCCCATGCTCACCAGGCAGGGAGCTGGGAAAACCAGGGTGGTTTTCCTGAGAGAATCAGGATTTTTGCAACACAGGAAGAAACTTTTCCCTGCTGCCATCCCAATGCCAAGTCAACAGCTCACATTTCCAAAGGATTTTGTGCTGTAAATATTCAGCAGAGGGAAAGCCATGGTTTGTTTTGCTGCATGGGATCCCCAGCTCACCAAGGGGATAAATTACTCCTGCACCTCTGGAATGAGACAAGGCTTCTCCAAATGCAGTCACCCCAAGTGTGGGAACACCACAACTGCCAGCAGAACAACAACAAAAATCTAATTCTGAAACTCCAAAGCTACTGAAGGCACTTTAAAATAAAATAACAGTAAAAGAAAGGGCGCTTTTCTTTTGGACATAGCAAAAAGTGTTAAACATTTGCAGTATTTCAGGTAGGGATGTTGGAAGAATATCAGTCAAAACTAACCATTACATTGGCAAGTACTGAAAGAAAACCTAAAACAGCTGATGTAGCATGAAATACATATATTAAATACTATTACTATATATAATATACATAAAATGTAACTTACATTATATGTATATATGTGCTGGTTTTAAAGTAAAACCAGTGAGAGACTCCAAGTCAGAAAATACAATTTAATAGGAGGAATAAAAGTGAAATAAAATAAATGCAAATTATCCAACCTGACACCCTGTTAGTTAGGGTGGTGGTGGCAGTCCAGATGAAGTGCTCTTGTTGAAGCAGTGATCCCACAGAAAGCTCTGGTAGCTCTGCTCCTCCAGGAGTCCAGCAAGCCCCTGCCCTCTGTGCTGTCCCAGATTATATCCAGGTGGGAATGCTTGGCTCCTCCCCCTGGGTGGAGCCTCTCACAATGGGCTGATCTCATTCTATGAGTCACACAATGGGTCCTTGATTGCCAATTAACAGAGATAACACCCAGAGGGAGTCACCTGTGAGCCATGGGCAAGGCCTTGATGGCCCATGAACAGGAGATAGCCCAGAGGGAGGGGCAAGGGAAAACACTGCCCCAGCTGGTTCCAACAGCTCCTGAGGGTGGTGATGGAATACAGACTGTGGGCACATCTTACACTGTAACCTAGGACAATATATAAAATACATATACACAGCTTATACACACTTAAGGTTTTTTTAAAAATATGAACTGTGAAGCTGAAATTCTTAGATTAATTTGTCCAGATTAAGATGTCAACCCTTCAGGGACCTGTTTGGATCCTTATCACAGAATCCCAGACTGGTTTGGGGCCCTCAAATCCCCCCCAGTGCCACCCCTGCCATGGCAGGGACACCTCCCATCATCCCAGGCTGCTGCAAACCCCATCCAGGTCCAGGAATGGGATCCACATCAGGAATTTCAAAAGCCTGGCTAAAGATTCCTCCTCTCCAAAAGAAACCATCCCCCTGTGACGTGTCTGGACTCCTAAACCCTGGCAGCTTCCCGAGGAGCAGGATAACCTCGGGTTATTACAATTAGTTTCATCTCATTAATAGATCAATTTCTTTCAAGCATACCGAAACTGGGTTTTACTTTGTTGCTTCTCCTTTTAGGCTCCATTATAGTCTGTGTTCTTAAGTTTTAAGGAGAGCCATCAGTGAGGAGGCTGTAATCTCAGGTGATTAATTGCACAGCATTTTACAAGCTGTAAAACAGAGAGAGATCTCCACAAAGCGATTATGCCATTAACCAGGGGCTCTTATCAGATTTTCCTACAACTACCAGGTTTGTCTGACAGATTGCAAGTCTTAAGTATTTATATATTTCAAAGGTTTACTTATTTTTGTTGTTAAAAAACCCTAAAATCTCTATTGATTGTTACATGCAATTCCACATGAGAAGTCCCAAGCACCGTGGAGCAGAATACCAATATTTATTACCAGACTCGTGCTCATTATGGTTCTCTCTGACAGAGGTCCATTAAAATCAATTTTTATGTTTCTTATGTTTTTTTTTTCCCCACCCAATGTTCTTGCCATGGTGTTTATTAGCCAGTTAGGAGAAACACCAGGCACTGCTTTGTTTTTATTTTATTCTGTCGAAAATAATGAGGCCAGATTTAACAACTATTCACTAGCGATGAGCAGAAGAGATTAAATGTTATACTTCAGCACAAACATTTACAGATGGCTTTAAAATTTTTAGAACTTTATCAGTGCTAAAGACAACAGCAAGTCCCACCTTTCTTCTTCAGATTTAAATTCTTAAAGCAATCATAAAAACACTCTTCTTGCCTTTAACTTCAGAGTTATTCCTGAGTGATAGACCCTCTAATGTAACAATTTTCACACATAAATCATGCAGTGTGTGAGGTTAAGAGCTACCAAGATGCCATTAATGCCCCAAAATGAAGTCAGCTCACCACTGAGAAAAGGGAAGATCTAGAACAGGTGAAAATTAAAATTTAGGAAAATGATTTAAACTATCCAACTTCTGCTGAAGAACAAGATCATGAGAACCTTCAACCAGCAAATGTGGCCATGCAAAACCAGATGTCCTGGTAAAACAGAAGCAGATTTCTTACCAGATGTGCTGCTAAAGAACAGCACCCATCCCTACAAATGGCTCTGAGAGCCCCCAAATCCTTTTCCTACTTTTATTCCACTCACTCACTGACATTTGCCCTTCACAGGGTGAAGATACCATCCCCTGGGTTGTTCTCCAGGCAGATTTTGCTCTGCAGCAAAGCCAAGTTCCAACTTTATCCTAAACACCCATTTATTTCCATTCCTCATCAGCAGAAATCCAGCACTTAAACCAGAATCTGAAGAAAATGAAGCATTTATTTCCATATCACTGGAGCTGGCAAAACTCCAGTGAAATCCAGAAGCTTCAGAGTTTTTGTATGGGAGGCAAAATCATATTTCAAGCAGAACACACATTCTGCTCCATATTCCTGATTAATTTTACACCCATTCCAGTTACAAGGGGAATAAAATAGGAGAACAGGCATCCTACAAATCTGTGGAGAACTTCAGAAGCAAACAAAGGATGAGAAAAAGACAATGTGGAGAAAAGAAGCTGAACCTGTTTGAGGCTTGTCAGTGGCAGCATCAAAGTAGAACTGTAGACTGTGGAAAAGTGGAATTTAATTACCAAACCCAGTTGAAAGATCTGTCTCAGAGAAGTCTGAGAAAGCCCAAGAAGTCTTGATTTTGGCAAAGAAATTTGGCACAGAAATTTCCCATCTAATTCTGAATGAATTCAAGGCTCCTCCTAAAAATGTCACTGAACATTTCCTCACAAATAAGGGAAAAAAAAAATTCAAGATGTGGGCAGGA
This sequence comes from Aegithalos caudatus, assembly GCA_013389925.1. Taxonomy (NCBI): domain Eukaryota; kingdom Metazoa; phylum Chordata; class Aves; order Passeriformes; family Aegithalidae; genus Aegithalos; species Aegithalos caudatus. The sequence continues at coordinate 248,247 of WEIU01022448.1, forward strand.
CAGATGGACTCCAGACTGAACACAGCTTACAACAAACAGGAAAATGCAGTGATGCCTCCTCAGCCAGGCCTGGATTTGAGACATCATCTCCACTGCCACGTGGGATCTGTTCCAAACTCCAGAAGACATTGCAGCTCTGCAAAAACAACTCTCACAAGTACTACACAGTAATTAAAACAATCAGTCAATCCTGCTGGAGCATGGATCTATACATAAAAATATATAAAAATATAAAAATAGATGTAGGTCTGCAAGATTTGTGAGGTGTGCAAGGAGATTTTACCCTCAGTGACATTTTTATCTGCGCCAAAAATTAAGGAGATTCTTTCAAAACTTCCACTAAAAACATTTGCAGTTTAAAATGTTTGAGGATATTTCTGAGGCAGCAGAGGAATTGATGTATTTTGGAGCCCTTAAGGGCCCAAAAAGCCTCCTCCCAGTACAATCAGCAAAAAACAAGTGTGCTCTCAGATCCTCTGGGCAATCTCTTTCCTCCAGCACGAACACAAGCACAGGATCAATAGGACATGAACTCACCCAGCACTTGGCAGCACGCTCGTTTTGGGAAGTTTTATTTCATGTACACCCATTTCACAGCCCCAGATCTCCATCTTCCCCACGGGGCTCAGCAGGACCACGTGCTTCACCTTGCATGGAGATCCTCCCTGTCTGGAATTCACCTGTGCAAGGAAATATAATCCTCTTTTAACTGCAGGAATTTTTACCAAGGACCAGATTTGAGTAGTTCTCAAAAGCAATTTGAAGAAAAGGCAAGGAAAAAAGGGAATTTCAAGTTTCCTCAACTACCGCATTCGCTTTCAAAATTCCAACTTAAAATGATCCATCCTCAGAAGTCAGCACCTAAATCAAAGTCTCAAAAAAAACCAAAAAAAAACCCATTAACTAGCAGCATAGTGATCTTCATAAAAATGTGAAACAGCAGCAGTTTCATGGCTGGTTTATCAGCTAAAATCCGATGTGTTGTGACACTTATTTAAAACAGGATTGTTGTGACAACAAAGTAGATTCAGTGGTTTAGAGCAGCAGTGTTATGCAAATAACAGCTGGAACACAAATAGAATATGTCTGCTGGAAAAGAAAACATATGAAAGAATCAATCATTCCTTAGGAAAAGAAGCATATTTTTATTCCCATTGTTACCAGTCTGGTTTTACGATTACTGATAGGATGCAGTTGGAAACAGCTGCCAAGTATTTCTCAATATTGGACAAGACCAACAATAACAAACTTGTCAAATTCATCTTGGCTAAAAAAACCCACCCCAGTCTGGGTTGTATTCCCAGTTTGGTTTGTGCCATCAGGACAGGACAGCACCAGTGTGACCACTGCAGCCACCCAGACACCAAACCCTGGGTCCAGACCACAGCCAGGACAAAAAATCCTGGGCTCCAAAGAGTTCAACTCAAGTGGAACTGGGAAAGAAGTGAACAACTGAGAAACTGAGAGGCAGCACAAGGTAACTCCATCAGCAAACACAGAATAAAAGGCTCCTAAAACTGTCTGGGATGGAAGGGAACTAAAACTCCACTTCTTTCCACATCTCCCACTGTCCCAGGCTGTCCCCAATGTCCAACCTGGCCTTGGGCACTGCCAGGGATCCAGGGGCAGCCACAGCTGCTCTGGGCACCCTGTGCCAGGGCCTGCCCACCCTGCCAGGGAACAATTCCTGCCCAAAATCCCATCCATCCCTGCCCCTCTGGGAAACCATTCCCTGTGTCCTGTCCCTCCAGCTGCAGGACCCTGCACTCGACCTGCTGAACTTTGTGAAGTTTCCTGCTACACTGAGAGAACAACAAATTTCTTGGATTTATTTTATGTAATTCCCTGTGTTCAAGGTTGGGCAAGGCTTGGAGCAACCTGGTGCAGTGGAAGGTGTTCCTGCCCACGGCAGGGGATGGGATGAAATGAGATTTAAGATCCCTTCCAACCCAAACCATTCTGGGATTCCATGAATGAGAGAGCAAGAGCCAGGGAGGTCCATGCAGGGATATTTACAGCTGCCCACTGCTCACAGCTGTACAGTAATTAGTTGTTTTCCAAACAAGAGAATCTTTTCAAATCCCATTATTAAGTGCTGTGGAATGAAGTCACATCTGTGAGTAATACAATCAGTGTGAGAGAGCAGAAAAACCATCAAGCTGACAGCCTTGCACAACTAGAGCAAAAGCAAACCTGAATTCTGGGAAGCTCTTAGGCAATTCCTCCAGTTCAGCAGCAATCAGAGCAACCTCCCTCAGCCTGGAGAAGTCCAGGAACTGCAGGTTCTCTCTGGTTTATTTACTTTGACTGCAAACCCAATTGCTGAATAATCCAATGTTTGGTGGCATCACAAAGAATCTCCTTTCCAGCCAACTTTTCCCACGTTCCTCCTCCCTCCTCGAGGACATGGCAGAACTTCCTTGGAGCAGCCTCTCCTTGCAGAAGTCAGCAAAGAAGCAGTCAAAGTTTACATATGTGGCAAACCAGCACACATCCTTCATGTTTATTGGTGTGACAGCCCTGAAACAGATGCACTGAACCTCACCCCATGTGCTCCACCACTCCAACAACTCCGGGATCAGCTTTTCCATCAGAACAAAACCCAGGATGCAGGGAGCAGCAGAGAACTATCAATAACCCTCTGAGCTCTCTCCAAGTTGAACTAAGCTTTATAGATGGAACCCTGAGTGAGTGCAGCTCCTATTTGCAGCTTTATTTATCATATTCATCAGGCAGTGATATTTAGAAGGTTTATTTTTATGAAAGAATGAAGCTACAGGACACCAATCCACATCCAACTGGGTTGGGATGCTCCAGGATGAAGGTCACTGACAGATGTACAATGCAGATTGTTCAGATGCTGGTTTTGTTTTTTAGGCTGGATAGGAGCAGAAATTTCCTCATGGGACACTGGGAGGTGTCCCTGCCATGGTGGCACTGGGAGGGATTTAAGGTCCCTTCCAAACCAAACCATTTGTGATTTAGGGAAAACTGGAAGAATTCTGATCAGTTCCTGCATCATCTCCACCTTCACTCCTCCCTTCCACTGCAGCACCTACAGAGCTGTGTCAAAATACCTTGTCATTTTGATATTAGGTAGAAAAAAAGAGGATTTTTAGAGAGGAAACATCTCCTGCCATCCTCTGGAGTTTTCCCAAAGAAATAAAACCATAGGTGCATCATTTGTAAGCATATCTCACCAGACTGCTACATAAAGCAAAGTAGAAGATTGTAATTTTATTTACATTTGCATTAAGCAGGTTTCACACTACGGTAAATAATTCAAGTATTTCTATGTTCTGTTGCTCCTAATACCCCCAAAAACTCCACTGGACATTGGCCTGATATCCTAAAACCCAATTAATAACTGTAATGATAAACAGAAAAATAAAAAAGGCTTTTTAAATTTTATTTTTAATTTTTAAAATTTATTTATTTATTATTTGTATGTTTTGTACTTATTTAATATTTATATTTATATTTTTTATTTTTTATTATTTATTTTTTTATTCCCAAGATTTCTCTGAGAAATCCTGAGAATCAACAAGGCTTAAAAAAAAATTAAAAATATACAGCAAAGCATTTCCATGCTCCATGTTCTCCCAGAAAACAATCTGTGTTTTCCAGAAAAGTCCAGAGAGCAAACCCTGTTTTTCCTTTCAGTATTATGGAGAACTGAATCCTTCCCATCAGAGCCCTATCTCTGATGGATCTCCCCTCCACAGGTTTTTCCATTTCCTTCACTCTGCTTTTACAATATAAACCCACCACACCAATATCAAAATATTAACAATAATCCCCTCTGCATCTGATTTAACAGGGCATTTCCATTAGGCTACAGCATGGAAGTCCTCAACAAATTTTTTTTTTTTTCTTTTCCCCTCAAATATTTCTGAGAATCGAGGCAAAAAAATAACATATTCAGCTGGCAAATGGAATGTGGCCTCACACATCCTGCAATTGGATTTTTTTTTAAACCAGGAGAGTCCTGCATTAATCAGGAGATGTCCCAGCTCCTCCAAGAAAGGGTCTCTTGATCCTTTTTGGATTAACAAAGTGTTAATTGAGCCACGAGTGATGGAAATACAACCAACAGCAGGAAATTGCAGTGCAATTCTTTCCCCTTTTCCCAGCCCCCAAAATGATCCAATTTCCACCATTTCTAGCCAAGCCACTGCTGCACATTTGGAAATGCTCTGTTTAATTCTTCCACAGCACAAAAGTGAAAATGAAGATCCCACCCAGGTGCCACAGGAGGTTTTCCACACACAAAAAAAAGGAGTTTTCCACACAACCTTGCCCCGTGCTGGGCTAGGAGGGAACCACACTCTGCCTTCAGGCACTAAAAATTCCTGCCAGAGAACCCCAAACTGCACCAATCACAGGAATTCTAACCCAGAAAATCTGAATTTCTGAATGTTTTAATCCAATAGAAGCACTACCTGTGGGTGATTCCCTTGGAGGTGTTGATGCCCACCCTACCAGAGGTGTGACCTTGTTCATTTCCTCCCCATTCTCCATAAATTTATCCTAAAAACTCCATCCAAGTCCTGACATTTGCATCAACAAATGAGCTACAATTCACTAACACCTGGATTGTTTGGATGGTGCCATAGAGTATCACCAAAAAAGCAATTCCAGACATTTGTTGAGTTTGAGGGTGATCAATAAATGCCAGGGATGTTGCTTCTTCACCCTAATTACAGGAAAAACCCACCAGTCCTGAACTCTGAGAGAGTCCTTCCTTTGAGTATATCAAACCTGCTTGCTATTGATTTGAGTTTTGAATTAAAATTCAATCAAAGCTTCAACTATTGGATTTAAATTTAAGGGGAATACATCAGAGTTTGGCAATTTGCTCCTTCATTTCAGTCACCCTTCCTGATGCAGTAACTTTGCATCCTCCTCCTAACAAAATCCTTATCAAATCCCATCAGCCAAAGCAAAAATCCATCATAAACCAATGTCTGCAAAATGATTTCATGTCAAAAAGCTCCTGCCACTGATGAGGCTGCTCATGCCAGTGGGCCACCCATCCAAGGATTTCACTGAATTACAGTTCTCTCAGCATCTCCTTAATGGTTTAAAACTTCCTGTATTTGTTTTACTGGGTTCTGCCTGTTTATTTCAAAGGAAACAATCCATTGTACGTATAAGAATATGGGAGAAGATATTAATAGTAAAGGTAATGTATTTCTGCACATATAGGGCAGGGTGGAGAGTGATTTTCCAACCTTATGGGGTTTGTCTTGAAGGAAAAAGCCATTTTTTAGTGTTTCAAAGTGGAGAAAGATTTAAGGGCTGTGAATAGAAGACAGGATCCACGCAATCAGAACAATCTAAAAATCTACTCCTGTTAATATATTGATTAATCATCTATATTTTCACCTTACAAAAGCTACTGTTCCAAGAGAACAAGGAGTTTATGCACTACAAATAATTTTACTGCAGGGAAGAAAGAAGGAAAGAGTTTGTTGGATGTTTCACACTAGAAGTAGTTTAATACATTGGAATATTAGTATCACCTTACTACACTGAAATAAAAGCTAGAGAGAATGAGAAACATTTAATTCTCAGTATTTTTGCTTATTATGAAATGTCTGATTTTTTCCCAAGATAAAAATACAAACTTATCTAAAAGCTGCTTCCTCCTCTTGAAAAAAAGAGTCCAAAGATTTCTAACTAAATAGAATGGTGTAAAGCCCAAAGAAATATGAAGCTGTGGCTGCCCCTGGATCCCTGGCAGTGCCCAAGGCCAGGCTGGACATTGGGGACAGGGGGAGGTGTCCCTGCCATGGCAGGGGTGGCACTGGGGGGGATTTGGGGTCCCTGCCATGGCAGGGGTGGCACTGGGGGGGATTTGGGGTCCCTGGCATGGCAGGGGTGGCACTGGGGGGGATTTGAGGTCTTTTCCAACCCAAGCCATGCTGGAATTCTGTGATAAGGATGCCCTGATCCAAACACACCCCTGAAGGTTTGACATCTTTATCTGGAGAGCTGAAGATGTGAGCAAGTTGTCCTGAAAGCCAGGAAGCTCCTTGCCCCAAAACACCAAGGGATGGCAGCTGCCCCCTGCAACCACAGGGAACTCTGACCAACATCCCTCATTTCTTAGTGGGAAAATCGTTTCTGAACCAGGTAATGCAAATTCCAGTATCACCACACTCACACTTCACTCACAGCATCCTCCAAACATGGAAAACTGTCAGTCCAAAGAAAGCCAAGTGCCTCACAGGTTTTAAATTAAGGGAAAAAGCTAATTTTTGAGGAAAATAAGGTGTTGCAGTCATTGCTTAAACCCAAGAATAAAGTCCTGAAACAGAACAATCCTCTTGGTATCTAATCTGATGTAATTCTGTCGAAACAACCTGCTAAAAAGTAAAATAACTTTTAAAATCACCTTTTATGTTCTAAAACACAAGTCCTTTATGTTCCTGTGAACCAAACATCCCCTGACCTGGACACAAGACACCTCTTCCCACAATCACTGTCTCTGCTGGGTGCATTTCTCCTTCCTACAGCATCCAAAACAAACTTTCAGCTTTCCAGGAAAAAAGCACTGGAGATGCAGGTCCATGGAATTCTCTCCTTGCTGCAGGAACAATAAACACCTCCCCAGCTGAGCCTCTCAAACAAAAGCTGCACTGAAACCCTGCGGTGCTCTCCTGGTGTCTCACTGCTTTTCTGAGTAAATCTAACCCTGGTTAAGCCAAACCTGTAACTTCAGAGGGTATGAAAACAAACCCTCCTCATTTCCTGGCACGGGGAGGTTTGGAAAGGAAATGTCAGGCAGACTGGAAGCAAATCCAGGGTTAGTTTGGGGTGATGCGATTTCTTTACCTTCCCAAGAACTAATCCCATAAAAATGTGAAGGTACAGGATCAAGCTGCATATTCTGAACATATACAAATACACACTGGCATAAACACTCAAAATCAGTCCCCCTCTTCCCTTATCTGAAGGCCCACTCCACACAAGCCCCTGAAAAACCAGGAGGAATCCGTGTTCACGTGGAGCAACATTTGCTTTCCACGGCATTTAAGAAGTCTTCGACGAGAGCAAACACGTAATTCTTTATTAAACAATCAAAGACAACAAAAGCAAGTTCCTGTTGTCCCATGGCATTATCCTACTAATCCTCCTTGGATGGCACCCAGAAGCCCCCGAAATGCCAAGCTGGGGAAGTGTCTTTCCAAGCAGTGGTCGCCTCTGGCTCTTTGGCTGCGCCTTCAGTCGCCGCTTTGGCAGACGGGAGCAAGGACAAATTCCCAGCATCCAGGGCTGGCCCTGACTGCTTTATTTTACTGGAAGGGCACTTAAATTGGAATAAATCCATCCTGACTCCTGTGGAAGGGGCAGGTGGGTTAGTGCTCCTGAGTTCCAGACTCAACAAGTGCAGTTTTCAACTCCATCTGCTGCTCAAGCCAAGCTGGGATCGGAGATGGCTTGGGAACACCAGACCCCAGCAGGCTGTTTCAACAGGAATTCTCATGGATTATTTCCTCCAGCATTCCTTCAAAACCAAGTAAACACATCCTGCATCTTTCCCCAGCTACTGCTTATGCAGGAAATTTAAATGGGATGCAAGCACAGCAGCCACGTGGCACCAGAGATACCACAATAAACTGTATATAAATACATCAGTTATTGGTGTCGTGTGATTTCAGCAGCACAAAGCAAAGATTAACACTTGATGATCTCTGAGGCATTTTCCAACCCAAACCATTCTCAGCTTCTACTCACACACAGCACAGCAGAATGACATTAAGTGTGGTGTTAATTAGTTTTAAAAATTACTGGCCGTGGTGGGGACACGGAGTTATTCAGGGCATCTCGTCAAACTGGGGGCTGCCAAGAGATATTATAATTAATTAGAATTAAACTGGGTAAGAAATGGAGCACTAAGAGGAGGGAAAGTGGACAGGACAGTGCCAGATATTCCTGGAATAATCAGATTATGTCAACAAGTGTGTGCACCCAGTGAGTGGGTACCTGCAAATCCCACCAGGATCCAGTCCAAAGGCCACGTGTCCTGGTGTAACTTCCAAGGGGAGGGGAAGCACATTGTCCCTCTCACATACCAAGGACTCACCAAAGGGATTAAGTCCCCCAGCTCCTCATTTTTGAAGCTGGAAATCCTATGGCAAAAGATTCAGTTAGAAGCATTACAAAGCAATGATATATTTTGTTGGGTTCTTCAATATTTTAACGTTGTCAGAGGGAATAAAACAGTGATTGTTTAATACTTGTAATTTATGTTTTTAAAAATAATTAAGGATTTTGCTTCCAAACAATTAAAGAAACAAATACACTAAAGAATCAAAAATGAAAAAAACTTGTCTCTTAACAATTAGAGGGTCCCCAAAAAAAAACTATTTTGTTGTTACTGGGTTCAGTTTCAACAAGACCCCTTCAACTCAGGATATTCCACAACTCCATGAAATCTCATGCAAAGGAAAAGTCATGGTGCAGTAATCTCAGTTTTCCAGATGTGTTCACCACTTCAAGAATTAAATTCAAGGTGTTAGCTACATATCTAGTTATCTATATACACTTATAATTCCCTCTGTGCTGTGTCCAGCTCTGACCCCTTGGGACAAGGAGGACATGGAGGGGCTGGAGCTGCCCAGGGAAGGGAATGGAGCTGGGAAGGGGCTGGAAAATTCCTGAGGGAGCTGGGAAAGGGCTGAGCCTGGAGCAAAGGAGGCTCAGGGTGGCCCTTGTGGCTCTGCACAGCTCCTGCCAGGAGGGGACACTGGGGGGGATTTGGGATCTGCTCCCAGGGAACAGGGACAGGAGGAGAGGGAACGGCCCCAGGGCAGGCTCAGGGTGCACAGCAGCAGGAATTTCCCCATGGAAAGGGAGCTCAGGCCTTGGCAGTGCCCAGGGAGCTTTGGAGTGCCCATCCCTGGAGGTGTCCCAGGAATTCCTGGGGGTGGCACTGAGTGCCCTGGGCTGGGGACAGGGTGGGCATTGGGCACAGCTGGGACTCCCTGGGCTGGGAGGGCTTTTCCAACCTCAGTGATTCTGGGATTTGAGGATCTACTCCTCAAAAACCACCAAGGTCCTTGCTGTCAGAGTGTTTTCACACATTCCTGTAAGAGGTTGCACTTTGAGGCACAGGGAAATCCAAAATTCACTGCCCAAATCAGCACCTGATACAAATGCACACAGCGAGTCTGGAGTGCTCAGCCTGGATGTAAATACATGGCAACTACTCCAATACAAGGAAAACAAATGAAATTTTAATCAAATGAGCCTTGTATCAGGTTCAGAACTGAAAATGGGCTAAAAATGAATAAAAAAAAACAGCTCCAAAAAAACCCAGCAGAAGAATGACTTTAATATTGGGTAACATTTCAAGTTTTTATCACCTAAATCCACAAAATTCCTGATCTGCTCCTGCTTGTCTTCTCTGCAGAGCTGGAGTCAGGACCAGCTAAATAAAAGATAATGCAACTAGGCATAACACAATAAAAGATATTACCTTCCCAATGCATTATTGCTGCCAATTATAAGAATCACTTCAACTTAATTTCAAAGGCACAATCACCCTCAACTGTAACAGTCTCTTTTTTAAATTTCAAACAGTATTACATTAAGGCAATAACTCACCTTCCAGCTATAATATCAGTCTCCCTTATTGCAAAAATACATTTCATAAATACTTCTCATCGACAAGTCAAGCTAATTCAGGTTAATTTTATTGTATTTTGGTGCTATCTCACATTTGTGTGCAATTACCTTTATCATTTTATTGCCGTGCCAGAAAGTAATCAGAACAATTATTTGAAAAAGGAGGGGTATAAATTCTAAATCACACTTGCTGGCATTTTTGATAAAATAGCAGCTTTATCTCAGGAAGTGGCAGGGACATGGGATAAATCATGCATCAGTCAAGTGTAGCTGACCCCCAAGTGCATTGCACAATATCAGGAGTGCTTCAAAAGAAACTTTCCTATATAATCCATCATTCTTTATAATACCAAAATAGCTCTACCTGAAGAGTAGGAGCTGGAGAATAATAACAAAATAAATCTAAGCAATATGAACAAAACCATTAATAGTGCTCCTTAAGCTGAAGGAGAGTCAGGAATCTGAGTTGTGTGTCAGGAACGAATTTCACTGAAATTTCTAAAGTGAGCAGGGCAGCAAAATGTGTATTAGGAATTCACTAAAACCACAAAATACAGGGAAATAAATACACACAGAGGAGGTGTTGCAAAGACTTGTGAAAAATAGAGGAGCATAGTCTTGGCACACACACATCTGGATTTTCCTAGAGTTATCCATCCCTGCTGGAGTCAGGATAAAGGTTTCACTATTAACAGAGCAAAGCATCAGGGTTAGCCCAAGAATCCATTTACTAACTTCAAATTTAACTGCAAGAACTCCAGTGAGGAACAGAACGACATTTAGAGTTTTCTAATGAAACACAAAAATCATCACATTGTCATAAGAACACCAATCCCCCCCAAATTCCTAAATATGGAGATATCCTGAGGTTTGGTCACCCAAACCCAAACCCAAACCTCATCTCTGGTCACAAAATCAGGGATGAAGTGGGAGACACAGCCAATGATTCTGGAAAACTCCCACATCTGCCTGCTTTCCCAAACCATTTTTTTTTCAGCCAGCACTTTAAAAATTGTTCAGCACATTGCATGGGTGAGAATTGATTCCTGCAAATCCACAGCCAGGCACACGCTGGGTGTCACCCCAACATGGGGTGACAAAGTGATCACAGGCTGCAAACAGCCCCAAAATCACCAATTACACCAGGACATAAATATTTCATCTGCATCCAGAGCAGGGGGAAGTGTCTGCACAGTCCCCACAGCAGAGCTGGGAGTGTTTTACCTCAAACCTTCTGTCTTCTCACATATCAAAAGAGGAAAACTCCCCTAACAGCTCAAGCTGCACCTTTCAACTCCACGTGAGGGTTGGGGAAATGAAAAGGTTAGATAATAAATTATTAGTTTTGTGTCACTTGCTGGCTGTATCACACCTAGCCTGCAAGGAGAGGGAACCAGGGATTCTCCCCACCAAGTATTTCTCTGCTAAAAGGTGTTGGCAACTGGAAGATGCATAAATGTAACTAAAGAGATGATGGCTCAAAAGAAAAAAGGTGAAGCAAGGATTTATTTACCTGGATGTCTTCCTCAACCTTTCTGTTTTTAAAAAAACAAAACTGATTTGCTTCTGTAGAAAAGAGGTAAAACAACACAAAGCAGTAAAATACTCCTTTCCTAAGCCACATGACATTATGTAAAGCAGATGAAAACCACAAGAGATGCCACTATTAAGACATTTAGAGCAGTGTTAGAAGTTGCCAACAGGAATATTTAGAAATGCAGGTGTGACTGTACCAGAAATGTTTTCCTGGAGGAGCATCACTAACGTTACAAAAATAGGTATTCTACACACAAAAAAAAAAAGGGTATTTGTGTCTTCAAAGTTCATTTCAACTATTTCAGGGAGACAGTTACAGACTAACAATGTGCTGATGCCCTTCTTTCAGTAAATTCTCTGAATATTTGGATAAACATCCACATTTCCTTATTTTGCTACAATGTCACTGACCTACGCTTTACATCACTGAAGCATCCAGCCTCAAAAATTAAGCCTGCTTTTCAGGGAGGTGTTTATTAGTAGGGAATGGAAACAGCAACAAAACTGAGAGAGTGCCTTTGTCCTGTTATTTATGCTCTGTGGCAGATGGATACGTGCTGGGGAAAGGTCCACTGATGCCTGTTACCAACCATGACAGAGCTACAGAGATTTACAATGCAGCATCAATCTTGTCAACTGGATTCCTAATCCTGACTGCTGGGCACTGGGGAAAAAACAAACTATGTGATGTGAACTCCTTGGTAATGCTGGACTTCCAGTGGACACCTCCATGCAAAGGCATTTCCCTGGAAAACTTACTTTGGGAACGAGCCTCGATGCCATCGTGGAAGGAAAAGGCTCCACCTGGAAGGAAAAAATAAAATTCTCAGTTAGATTGTTAAATAGAAATTCCACAGGGAGGACTGAATGTCCAGAGTCTTCTCCTGTAGCCACCCCTGAATGAGTTTTTAAATGAGCTCCAAGTTTCAGTACACACAGAATTTCCAAAGGGGGGGTTTGGTTTTTTGACAAACAACATGGAATTTTAATGTTAAATCACCCACTTGTCACAAGTCAAACAAACAAAGTCAACAGATGGCACACTGAAGAGTTCCTCCACAACAAGCACTGCACAACTCTGATATCTGGAATAAGAATGCCTCCAAAGATAAAAGATTTAATTGAATAATTTTTTACAGGCTGTCATGTACTTCTAAGTGACTGAGTTTAATGAAGAGCCTTTTGTGATTTAGGAAATGCCACAATTTAAGGCATGAAAGTGATTTTAAAGCAAGTGATTGTGATATATTCTGGGTTTAAAAGCACAGACTTCACGCCACTGAGTACCTAAAACCTTTTAACTTTAATTATTATAATTCTAGCCTTTAACATTATTTATATAATTAAAAAGCACAACTGGTTCCTTTTTGCTCTCCCCTTGGAAATAAAGGATATTTCCTATTTCTTTGGCATTTAGCTCCCCCCTGTCTGTTTTGTTTTTAGTGCCACTCAGCCAAGATCACTCTGTCTTTGAAAGATGTGGTATAAACACTGTATTTTTTTAAATCAAGGAAATTATGTGCCAAAGCTCTGACTCTCAGCCAGCCTCGATGGGAACTGCCCCACTTAAATCAGGGAACTCACCACTCCATGGGCAGGGATACCTGTATCCACTGCAGGAATGGAAAATCTCTGAAAAATGAAATCATATGAACATCCCAGGCTTTCCAAGACTTCTCCTAGAAGTCCAAGGCACTGACAGAACACGTGGTCACTTCCCAGCCACTTAAAAGCAAACAGCAACATTTAATTTTAATATTGCACCTTACTTAAGTATTTAAAATTCAGATGAATAATTAGTATTTTAGCTATAGTAACAAGGCAGGCATTGCAAAGAGAACTCACTGCATTTTTAAATGCAGGTCAGGAAGATGAGCAATCTAATAGAACTACTTAAAATATCTGTGATAGAGCTAAAAATAAAATAGCAATTTATTTCTATCGTCAGTTCAGAGCTGGATCTTCCAAAGCCCCCAGCAACGCTCGGGTTTTTTAGATCTTCCTAAAGGGTAAAGCTGAATTTTTTTGCCTCAACAATCAGATTTATCCAGGAGCTGCTCATTTCAAACCCTGCTTCAGCTCCATCTGCTCACCCAACAAGGTTTTCCTTGGGTGACCAGAACTTGGGTAAAACGTGTCCAAACCATGGTGGTTGGCGGATTTCTGACAGCCAGATAGGGGAAAACCTGCAAAACCCTTGGAAAATCCAAACCATCCCTCCAAAAGGCACCTCAGCCTTGCAAAGGCTGTCTTGCAGGAGGAGCTCAGCATTCCCCATGGAGCTGAAGGGTTCTCCTGAGGATGACTTTGAAGGCAAGAACCCAAAACCTCTTTGGAACAACACACATTGATCAAATTCAGTGACAGCACTTCCATGGTGTGGAAACTGAGACACCAGAACTCAAAAAACTGAAACTTTCATGCCAGCAATGCCTTCACCAAAATGGGAAATTCCCTCCTGAATTTGCAGTGATAGACTGAAGGGATTAATAAATAGCATGGAAAAAACAGAGCCCAGAGCTGACAACAAGGACCAGTGATGCCCATCTCCATCTCTCCTGCCTCAGCTTCCCTTGGCCATCCCAGCAAGATGTTCTCAAGTTCCCCACAACCTGTGCCCCTACCCAGGAGCTGTGCTGAGGGAGAAGGATGCTCCCAAAACATCTGGAAGATACACAAACACCTGCAGGGAATGAAAGGTGCAGGGAGCAAACACATCACAGTCCCACCCTGCCAGCATCCCAAACCTCTGCCTGCGTCAACAGGCCAAAAAGGTGAAGAAAAATCCGAGGTGACATCAAAAATAGATCCTTGAAGGGCAGGAAAGTCTTCAGCCATGTTTTGCTGATGATCTAGAACAGAAGTCCTTGGGCTTTGAGATACTTCCCTGCTTTTTTTCCCCCTCAGGACTGCAGCCTGACGAGCGTGTGTGATGGCAGTAAGAACTTGGATTAATAAAAAGTATTTTTTCTCAGTTCATCAACTTTTAAACACTAAAGGAAGATTCTCCTTGAAGGATAAGTCCTCGGGACCCTCAACAGAACACTCTGGTTCAGCACTAAAATTAAAAACCAGCCATTACACCAAGCGACTATACGAACAAAATTCCATATGAAAACATTTAAAGTACATTAGATTTTTGGTCAGGATGAAAGCCTGGAAAAAAAAAAATAAAAAAAATCCAGCAATCTATTCTAATTGGGTTCCCATGGTAACTGTACAATTGGGTTTTTCAGTGTAACATCCCAAAGGCCCAATGCACACTTGTAAAATATACTTCAAACAGCCGGAATTGTTTTTACATTACAGCACTCCCAGGAAGATCAATTACTATACATCCCCACCCTAACTATTAGTGGCAGGAGATGTTAACACTATTGGCCATATTAACATAAGTCATGTTAAAAAACCCCACATATCACCATCATTATATAAAACTAATTACACACTTCAGATTCATCAAACACGTTCCGAGTAATAAACCAATACCGGCCTTGTCACCAGATCATGTTTACTGAATGGAAGGAATCAACCCCAAATATGTGCCAAAGCATTTTGGCTTCTCATATTGATCCCAAGGATAAACAGAATCAATCATTAATAATTACATTAGAAGATGACCCAGAGGGTTAATCATATTCTTAGAAAGTCTCGCTGTGGAATCAAATGTAATGGCACAAAAAGGCAACTGAAACGCATTTAAATCCAGGGCCAGGTGCTTTAGCAATAATAGAAAATAAAGTCCATTAAACTCGTGCAATCAGTGACAATAGTGTTATTGGTATGTTTAAAAAATTAATCAAATAAGCATTTTTCATTTCCCTGTGAGGGTGGGCAGGCCCTTACACAGGGTGCCCAGAAGGGCTCTGGATGCCCCTGGATCCCTGGCAGTGCCCAAGGCCAGGCTGGATGGGCATTGGCACAGCCTGATTTAGTGCAAGGTGTGGGGACAGATGTCCTTTAAGATCCTTTCCAACCCAAACCATCCTGGGATTCTATGATTTATTATAAAAGCTTGTTTCAGCTGAAGCACTTTGCCTTGTTGCACCTCAATTTCACCTCCCTAAAGCACATCCCTGCCCACAGACCCAGATTTTACTTCCACCCCACTGCTTAAACCTCCCAAGTTAAAAGGGAATGATGACCCAGGCAAACTAAGATGGATTCAAAACCAATTAATTCCTTTATAATTCAGGAAAAAAACACACCAAAACAAAAACAACCAAAACCAACAACTGTGGCCAGCTCCAATAAACTCCACCAAATTCAAATCTTCGTATTTCACGAAGTCAGCCAAGAACCAGAAGTATTTCTGCCATCAACACGAGACTGTGCAAGGGATTTCCCTTTCCCCACACCCTTCCCTCTACACCTCTGCTCATCCTTAAATGCAGCAGAGCACAGTGCAGGGAAGATGAATTTGTGGGAATTGTTTCTGCAGGCTGTGGGTGACAGCAGAGGTGCCCTGTCCCCACCAGCAGCCCAGGCTGCCAAGGCAGGCTCGTGCTGCCCACGTACTGCCACATGCTGAACACTCATCTGCTGGTTTTAGGATGTGAAAACAGAAAAAAAATTCATCTTTTAACAGGGCCTTAAGTATACTTTAGGTGTTTATTAAAAAGTGTAACTGATTAACAGACCTTCTGCACACTTGAATGTACAAACAAGCCAAGATAAGAGAATTGTTTGCCTTGTGCTGGCTGATCTAAAGCACTCAGATAATTTCAGTTTTCCTGATGATGAGTATGCAGCAGCAGCACTGACAACACAGCACTAATTCTTGCTATCTGCTCATGCAGGGTTACCTGGAGGGACCTAAATCTGCACAGAGATGGCAGGATTCACCCAACAGAACAGCCCTGATCCAGTGGGCTCTGCTAATATATATATATTAAAATACTGATTGCATTAATCTGCACTAAAAGGTGGCATTTGTAGAAAAATGAAAGCCAAAATGCATCCATCAGATCAAAACTCAAATTATTATTTATTCCCCACTGCCAAGCTGCTCAACACTCCAGGCCATTGGTCAATGCTGTTGTTTTAATACTTAACTCCTATTTCACTCAAAAAAGCAGAGAAGTCAGAACCTTTGTTTTAATGAACTCCCCTCTTCTTCTTTGCAGTGAAAGGTGACTTGTTCAGGTATTTTTAATAACCTTCAGAATCTCTGCTGCACCAGGGAGAATTTCAGCTGCACGTCCAAGTTTTACAAGTGACTTGAAAAGATACCTGAAATTATCTGTATCATTTAATTTGGCCCAGTATAAACTGAGACTCCTGACAGCCACCAGGACGTGGTAATTTAGCTCTGCAGATATAAAATAGTAAATAAGGAAACGACTCGAAACTGGATTAGCAAAAAGCATCAAATTAGCAACATATTCCAAATAACTTTACCAATTACTCAGCTTCATTAAAACCCAAACCCACACAAGCTTTATTGGCATTCAATACATTTTAAGCAGTTGCCTGAACCATAAGCAGCCGAGTTTTTAAACTGAATTTTGCATTTATGAAAAATATTTCAGCACAGGTATGGTTTTAGTTTGGTTGCTTCTCCAGCTGAGTGTTACACCTCACACTGCCCAAGCACACCTGTGATATGTGATATGTCAGAAATACTAAATTCAACAGGGTTTTTTCCTTCCATTAGGAGGATTTTACCTATTATACCTTCTGATAAATTAGCACAATTACCAGTGAGCAACATTCCCAGCTATCAGCAGAGAATTCAGGGCTGGAATTCTGCTGTAAGGACATCGAGCCTTGCACTTTTTAATTGTAGCATTAATGAAGCCAAAGCTCCCAAACACACACCAGAACCTGTCACCACCTAAAAGATCTCAAACCTCCCCAAATTAAAACTTTACCCTCCATTTCCCCATCAGTTACATCCTCCCCACCACTCCTGCTACCTTATGAGCACTGGGCAAACGAGAGAATTGCACAATCCGTCAATAAAATAAACGTATTTTCAACTCCTGTCCAGACGACTCAAGTTGTCAGTAAAAACTGCCACCAGCGCTGTGCTTGCAGAAAAATGTCCATAAATGCATTATTGCCACTGGCAGATCGATGTCCATAATAAAAACAAATAGAGTTAACAAGTGCTGGGCTGGGGAGGTGCATCCAGCTCCCCTGACAACTTCTGGGGATGGGCAGTGCCAGCTCCACAGGCAGGGAGCATCCTCCTGATGCAGGGATCCAGGGAATATGAATGCCTGCAAGGGTGGATTTACAAGTTCCACGTGTTCAGAGTTTGAACCATCATCATACAGGGCAGGAATTGTTCCCTGGGAGGGTGGCACTGGGTGGCCAGGGCAGCTGTGGCTGCCCCTGGATCCCTGGCAGTGCCCAAGGCCAGGATGGACATTGGGGACAGCCTGGGACAGTGGGAGGTGACCAGGTTGGGCTTTAGGATCCCTCCCACACAAACCATTCTCTGATGTTGTTCTCTGAACTGCAAAATAACAACTCACAAGCAGAAAGGCTTTTTCTTTCAGAAATTAAGTGTAATTTAGGTCAGCTTGTCCCATGCTGAACAGCTGACTGGTCTGGAGGTTTAATTTGGACTCCCCAACAGACCTGGACCTCCAATTTGTTCCCACAAAGCTCTTCCAGCTCCAACACCTGAACAAGCACCCTGCTGAAACCACCCTGCAGCCTCCACCAGAGGTGGAGGACAAGCAAATTACACACTGCCAGACCAGCCAGCACCCTGAGGGTTAATTCACTCCAAAACCCTTATTGTACAGGAAATAAAACCACTACAAAAACAGCCATCCACATCTTTGGCATGCTCTCCTTTGGATTTTTGGCATTACTGCTTCTTTTAGGTGTCTCCCCTGCCACCAGTCAGCTTAACCAGAACTGCTCAGGTGCAGCCTTTCCACCTCACCCACACTTGCCATAAAAAATTCCAGCTTTTCCTGCACAAATCCTTAATTCAGCCATTCAGGGCAAGCCCAGGAGCCCTCCCAAAGAGCAGCAGCTTCTCCTGCAGGCCCTGGTGCCCTCAGTGATGCCCTGAACTGATCCTGGGCACAGGTGAAGCACTAAGCAGTGCTGACAGGTTAATTACAGAGTTATCAAGAGGTAAAGCAGCCACAGTAACACAAGTTGCACTCCAACTACAACAGTTTCCTATCGAGCTTCTGCTCACTTGCTGGAGTAATTGGTGTAATGAGCTTGTCACGGGCCAGAATGCAACAGGAATTGCTAAAGCCACCTCACAAGCTCACACAGCCACATCTTTTCCCTGCTGAAACATGAAGATTTGGGAAGAACTGTCTGTATCTGGAACGTTTCTGTTTGAAAAGGATGCAAACAAAACTTTTACTATGAAAAGATGATGCCACAGAGTGACAGCATTCACCAGAAAATGATGGTTTTTAGACATTTCCTGCAGTGAAGGGGTGGGTTTTGCCCCAGAAATAATAAGCCCACATCCCAAACTTTAGTCCCCAGTGCATCAGGGAGATGGGGCAGAGCTTGGAGGCCAAAAACTTTTACAAGGGAACTCTGTCATTCCAACAGAGCCCTCCAGATGATGATCCTTGTGCAGGGTGAGCACAAGTCTGGACACAGAAGAGACTGTCACAGCATCCCTGTAATGTCCCAGTGTGTAAAACTGAGACTTTTCAAGCTGGAACACTGCAGAGACTGCACCTCACCATTCATTAAGAGCTCCACTCCACAAAAATAAGATACACATCACCAAAAACAAGGTTTATTTAGGAGGGGCAAATAAATTAAATACTTCTTTACATTCACCGTGCTTTAAAAGCTGCATGCAGTTACATTATTGCAATTACATTAAAACACCTGCAGAGCTTGGCTTTTTTATCAGTGGTGAAAGGATATTTTTACCTTCATATTAATTTGCTATGTGTTAGAGAGTGGGTCAGGCTGGGAGGTGATGCCTTGAGAGGCTGAACCTGGAATAGAGACTAGACAGAGCTAAGAGAATAAAGAAAGTATTTATTAAAAGGTCTTAAAAGGATACACCTTGGGCAGGACAAGAGCCTGGCCAGGGCTACACCCAAGGTAGACCCAAAATGGACCCAAAATGGTCACAAAATGGACAACCAGTCACGAGGTCTCACACTATTATAAGTTTTGGTCCATTTGTATATTGGGGTTAATTGTCTAATTAGAACTTCAGGTTATGAAGTCCCATCCTTGTTTTCTCTCTTCAGTCCATCATTGTTTCTATTTTTTGGGCCTGGAGCTTGTAATGGTTGTCCTTGATCTCAAGCTGGAAAAGGATTTTTGTCTCCCTACTCTGAAGAGAGCTGACTGACACTGAACGTGAGGCTCAGAACTACACAGGCAGCACAGAATCTGCAAAATATGAAAGTTAAAACTTAAGGCATCACAGGGACCACAGCGGGTCCCGTGGTCCCGGCAGCACCATCCCCGAGCACGTGGAGCACATGGCACAGGACGGAGCTCAGATACTTCTGGAATATTCCCACCGAGGGAAACTCTAAAAAGCACTTTGGGCAGGCTTTTGA
Organism: Aegithalos caudatus; assembly: GCA_013389925.1. NCBI lineage: Eukaryota > Metazoa > Chordata > Aves > Passeriformes > Aegithalidae > Aegithalos > Aegithalos caudatus. Next base: position 267,938 of record WEIU01022448.1, read on the forward strand.
GCAATTATTTCGGTGCAGTTTCTCTGCTCGCAGCACCGCCGCTGCATCCACAGCCGGCCTACCGGGAGCGCGCCAGGGAGGGGAACCGGCCCTTCCCGCAGCGATTATTTTGGGGAAAATTCACGGAAACCTGCGGTGTCCTCACCCCGCTGCCACCCCAGCAGTGTCCCAAAGAAAAGCAGGATATTTTCGGAGGCCGGGCTCTCCCCCCTTAGCCCCACACCCGGCGGGGTTCTGCGGGCTCCGGGGGCTGCGCATCCCCCGCTCCCCAAAGCCGGGACCCATCCCACCCGCCTGCCCTCCCTCCGAGCCGCTGCCTGCCTCTCCCTGCGGGCCCTGGCTGTCCCTGGAGCTCCGTGGCTGTCCCTGGAGCTCGCTGGCTGTCCCTGGAGCTCGCTGGCTGTCCCTGGAGCTCCGTGGCTGTCCCTGGAGTTCTGTGGCTGTCCCTGGATGTCCCCGCGCACCTGCCCGCACCCGAGCATGGCC
>WEIU01022448.1:268589-295257 GCA_013389925.1 Aegithalos caudatus
GAGCTCCGTGAGGGCTCCAGGAGAGCTCCGGGAGGGATCCGTGAGAGTTCCGTGTGAGCTCCGGGTGGGCTCCGGGTGAGCTCCGTGAGGGCTCCAGGAGAGCTCCGGGAGGGATCCCTGAGGGCTCCGGGTGGGATCCGGGTCCCGCTCCTGTGGCCTCAGCGGAGCCGTCGGTGGAGCGGCCGAAACCTCGGAGTTTTGTAAAAATGCGCCCCAAAACAGCGATGTGTGAGCAGTGACACGGCTGGGGGAGCTCACCCGGAGAGAAAAAGGATCCAGGGACAGCTCAGAGCCCTTGGCAGGGCATAAAGGAGCACCAGGAGAGCTGGAGAGGGGCTGGGGATGGAGGGACAGCGTGGGGAATAAAATCCATCCAAAAAAGGTTTTACCAACATTTAAGCGCTGCTGTTCCTTGCTCAATGTTTGTTTTAATACTCCCAGTTTCTTGTATGCTGTCAGTTTCACATTGTGGAGAAGAAATCCCCAAACCCAAGTTTGTTTTTTTATGAAGTGCCTATGTTTGTTTGTTGTTAATGTTCACCCTTTTGTGTTAATACTCGCTGTTGTCTGCATCCCGGTTTATAACAGACAGGACACAGGGAATGGTTTAGAGCTGACAGTGGGAAGATTTAGATGGGATTTTGGGAAGGAATTCCTGGCTGGGAGGATATGGAGGAGCTGGGATAGAATTCCCAGAGAATTTAAACCAGAATGAACAGGTTAATTTTAACCAGAATGAACAGGTTAATTTTAACCTGTGGCTGCCCCTGGATCCCAAGGCCAGGTTGGACACTGGGTTTGGAGCAGCCTGGGGCAGTGGAAGAGTCCCTGCCCATGGACAGAACCAGATCAGCTTTAAGATCCTTTCCAACTCCAACCATTCTATGAAAATCAGAGAGACTTTTGCACTGCTTTCAGTGGGAATAGATTTATCCCCCTAATTTAACTATTTGTATTTATTTTCTACCAGTGGAAGGTGTCTCTGCCATGGCAGGGGTGGCACTGGGTGGGATTTGAGGTCTTTTCCCACCCAAACCATTCTGGGATTTGCAAGGTTATGGTTAAAGCTGGGGATAGAGAATTAGGAGCTGAGTGTGGAAGGAGAAGCATTTGATAAATAAAATTCCTAAAAGGAGCCAGGGAGGAGATAAAAAGGAGTGAAATGCCAGAGGAAAGTGAACTTGCAGTGAGGTTTATTTGAGGTAATAAAACTCAAAAGAACAGGATACAAAATGCGTGTTTGCAGCAAGAAACCACTAATTTTCAAGCTGAGAGAATCAGTCTCAATCTGAGTTACATCAGCAAAAATTTTATGAGTTTCTGTCTATGATTCAGAACCTATCACAAAATGGAGGAGTCCACGTGGGAAGGATCAGAGCTATATTTAAAAAGTCATTGCAAAATTCAGGAAATCCTTTCTTTAAAGAGGTAAAATGTGTAAATAAATACAGAACTAACAGCAATGGGGTAGTGCCTGTGTCTTAAATCTCATTCTAAAAGAAATATAAAATAAATATAAAATATATTCCAAAGTGCAGAAGCTCCCCCAATAAAATTTAAAATAGTTGCACTGGAGCAACTGACATTTACTAATGAGAAAATGAAGCTTTTCCCTAAAGCTAATGAAGCTTGGATTAATGGTCAATTAAAAGGTGCCACCACTGCATGTCCATACAAAGGCAGTGGCTTACTGGAGGTTGATCCTCTCTCTAAATTAAAAAAAACCCCAAGCTCTGTACTGGATGGGATACCCCAGAAATAGTTATTCTAAACTAGCTGGAATATTCTCTTTGTCCTAATATCCTTGTCAGAAAAGTAGCCAGTTCCTGAAACTTTATTATAAGTGGAAACCTCCCCAAAATACATATTAATCTTCTCTACTTCCTCTCCCAAGGTGATCTCCTTATTGCCTGGAGCATGAAAATTGATTATCTTTAATATGATTTTAGTTTGCATTATAACAGGCTTGAATAGGGAATGTAAAATACCCAACTTTGTTAAATCCTACCATCTTGGGCTTTGGCAGTGGATCCACAAGTTGTGTGTTTGCACTATAAAGGGAAGTTTCCCTGTGCTGTTTCAAACTTTGCTGCATTGGAACTTCATTAAGTGTCACGTATTCCTGTTTATAAATGAGGTGGAAAAGGTGCTTCTGACCAGTGTTCACTCTGCCCTCCGAATTATGAAAATTTTATTCAAATCTCTGACTCTTCTGCCGGCCAAATTTGGATCTTTGTCACTTCAAGTATCGTTTTAAGCACTGAACTTTTGGATTTTCAGTCCTTTAATAATAAGGGACTGTGCTTTGTTAGATATGTCTAATTTTCTCCCTAGAAACATTCCAGTATTCATTGATGACACATCCATTCTAGTTCAATAATACTAAAGCTTGTGAATGAGGTTTCATGGCACTAATCCTGTAAGAAGGTACAAAATTTCTAAAATGTTTTTCAAGTCCTGTCCAGCATCTTTGCTTTTCATTCCAGCACTTTCTCTCAGTTTTGGTTTTATTTAGGTCCATTGCTTATAAAGCATTGCATTTCCTTTGAGTTCTTTCCTTTATTTGTTATTAATTGCTCACGTAATGTGGCATTTTCAGGGACAGGATGGTATTTCTCCAGGACTGGAACATCTGTCTGCAGTTGTCTTCCAGCACCAACACGTGAATTTGCATCCAAATAAACCAAGGCTTGAACCAACACATGAACTTTGCAAAGATTGCGATGGGGTGGGATGGAAAAACCGAAAAGGAAGGGTTTTATTAAATGCCTTGAGATGTCAATTCACAACTGTTTCAGCCTGGATTAAATTCCTTGTTGAGGACTAACCTCTGGAAGCATCTCCTCTCTGCAACATCTGCTGTGGAGGAGAGACTTGGGCACTGGGGCTGGAAGGATCCTCTCGCCAGGCAGAGACACAAACAGATGGAGCCTGGGGAAGATGCAGGATTGAAAACCGCTGTGATTTGGACCTCACTTGTAGATCCTTAATTTCCCCCCAGAGAATAATGTCAGATTGGAGCATAAAATATTTCTGCCTTTGTGTGTGTGTGCTTTACTGAGTCAGAGCCTGGCCTGGAGCACTTCCTCTGCTCCTCTGGCCTCTCCTCAGCTGCAGAGAGCCCCAGCAATGTCACCTGGTGTGAGTTCACTTCAACCAGTAAATAAAGCTTGCCTTTCACACTTAGAATCACCAGGAAAAACTGAAAAAAAAAAAAAAGAAATAGAAAGCAGGCTGAATGAAAGCAGAAGCTGTGATTTTGTTTGCCAAGATGCTGGTGTTTTCTCAACAGCAGGGATGTGTCCTTCAAGTTTAAATCTGGAAATATTCCTGTCCGTGCAGAGCTGGGCACATTGTGTGCTTTAATTGGCCCTGAAGGAGAGAGAGTGTGTGTGAAAACACTCTGAGTCTGGTTTCTTAGCAGGATTTTAATAATAGAAGTAATCTCTTATAAAAAACTTTTGTTTGCAGCATACTGGGAGCTGGTCTCTGTGTTTTAATGGATGTGAAATGCTGGGAAGCACCTGGGTCACTGGGAATCACTGGGAACTGGAGCTTGGTGGGTGTGTGAGGGCAAGGAGTTAAATTTTGATGGCTTGGGTTGTGATCTGTGTGTGAGAAAAGAGGTCCAAGGGTTGTCCTGAAGATGTGTCATTTTCTGGGCTCACCCTTCAGTCTGGGTCAGAACAGTTGGGACATTTCAAGCCTCCATAATTCTTTAAATTCAAGGGAATTCAGGTAAAAATCCGTACATTTTAACTCACCATCATCTTTGAAATATTTTATGACCCTCGCTAATAAATCTACTTTCTCTCCCTCTTTCCCCAAAATATTTTTCAAACTTATTTGATACCACTTTTGATGTGGAAGCACAGGGTCATCTCCATTGAAAAAAAAAAACCAAAGAGGAAAGTAGGAGTTGGGATATACTGAGCAGGAATACAAGTGGTTCCTGTGCTGGGAGAGGAAGGAAATTGGGTGGTTCAAGGTGTAGAATTACTGGTAAGTTAAGAAAATGTATTTTAGTAGGCAAAGCATTTTCAGTACTTATGAAGAAGCTTGGGATTGGGAGAAATATGATTTCCTGTAATCAAGGTGCTGGGAGTTGTTTGCCAGCCACTAATGCCTTTAGGGAAATCTCCTAGCAAAGCGTGTAAATGAAAGGGATATTAGCAGAGATTGGCTTCATTTTCTTTAGGGCAAAACTGTAAAAAGTTATGGTGTTTCATATGCCCTACTTCAGGTGCTTTAGTTATCTCCTGGCTGCTCTATTCCAGGAGTTGTTGGGAAATGTTTTGACAAATATTGGTGAAGCTAACCCGGTATAAATTTTATCTGTTGTGGTACAGAGAAATTTGTGTGGTAAAAAGGCTTATAAATGTTAAATAAGAGGAATTTTGGGTCAATAAGACCACTGATAAATCTCCTGTTAAATTAAGTGTGCCTGGAGTCCTATATTTAGTGGAGCTATTGCCAAATTCCAGCAAGGCTCAAGCATTTCCAATAATTATTACAGCAAAATTTACAGCATATATTTTTTTCCTATTGACATATTAAGCAGATTTGCAAGAGAGCACATCCTTCAGGGGACTGGGTGATCATAGGCTGGGTAGAGATGTGCCCAACCTCATAATCATTGTCAATTATTTGAGAAATTACAGAACCATTGAGGGGTTTGGGTGGGGAGGGACCTTAAAAATCACCCAGTGCCACCCCTGCTGTGGGATCAGGGACACCTCCCATTTATCCCAGGCTGTCCCCAATGTCCAACCTGGCCTTGGGCACTGCCAGGGATCCAGGGGCAGCCACAGCTGCTCTGGGCACCCTGTGCCAGGGCCTGCCCACCCTGCCAGGGAACAATTCCTGCCCAAAATCCCATGCATCCCCTCTGCTTAAGGCCATTCCTCCTTATCCTATCCCTACACGCTCTTGTGCAAATATTCCTAGTAATTCCTTTTATTTTGGATGATTTTTCCTGTCTCCCTGTGCCATGGCCATGTGAGATGCCAACTGTGCCACAGCATTCCCACAACTCTCGGCATCAATTCCTTGCTAGGGACAGAGCCGTGTGTTTGCTGGGAGAGGCTGGAAAATCAAATCAGCTTAATTCCTTTTGGTCCCTCTCAGCAGACCTTGTGTGCATGTGTGGGGTTGTGTGGAGTCACATATTGCATTCCTAGAATTGAATCCACTTGGAGTTGCTCCTAATGTGCCTCTTGCACCGGAGGAAATGGATATTACGCTTGCTGGGTTTGAAACGTGCGCTCAAATGCATTGGGAGTTTGATACTATTTTTCAAACTGCCAAATAGATAATGTCAGAACATTTCTGAAATGGGATCCTAACATCAAGATATACGGCACCAATCAGCTCACATCAGGCAAAGTACGGCGTAAAGCCAGGGATGGAGGAGACTACTACAGAATTTCCATTTTCATTCCCTATGTCAACAGCTTTGTAACTTACCTAGTAGATTGTTTTATGTTTTCCAGACATATTCTCAGTAGACCACAAACACTACATTCAGCTCAGCCTTCAGAACCCAAAGAATTAGATATGCTGTAGTTTATGAAATGGATGTTTATGAAAGTATCCTTTGTTTGAATTGCTCGAAAACCCAACATGAATTCAAACTTTGACAGTGTAAGCAGAAAATAAGAGGGCCATAGTGATCTCCCAAATGTAGCCTTAACTATTGAGGTTCTCATATTGAAAATGCAATTTTCTGTCTCGATGTTTATGAATGTCTTCAAATTCCCTTTCATAATAGCCCCTTTTTGACAGGCCTTTTTCAACTCTGAAATATGAGAAGAAAGGTTGCAGCAGAGTGTTAGAATATACCATTACAGGAGGTGCACCTCTGTCCCTCCAGCCAACCCCGCTCCTCTGCAAGGCAGGGATGATAAATGCACGTGGAGGAGCTTGCAGAGCCCAGGATCCATGGCAGGGAAATAGCAGGATGCTTTCACTGAATCCCAGGCAGTTCAGATGCTGAAATACACTGGGGCACTTTAGGGAGCCTGTCTCTGTAAAATGTGTGAATTCTGTGTGGTTTTATGAACTGGGTATAACTCCAGCCTCGCAGGATCTTCTGAGTGCTGGCAAACCTCATCACAAACTCACTGAAGAACAGAGCTCTTAATGTGGAATTGCTCTCCACAGGTAGGAATGTGTGGGTTTTTTGGGAGAGGGCCTACACTGAAGGAATCCAGATCCCTCTGGATCACCTGTGTGCAGTTTTCACATTGTCCTGTCCTATTTTTGTGGTGGCAGCTGAGGGAGGAGTCCCTCAGGAGGTTTCATCCTGAGCTGGATGCCCTGCAGCCTGACCAGCAGGTCAGGACAGGGGATTCTCTCCTCTGCTCTGGTGGGGCTCCACCTGGAGGGTTGTGCTCACCTTTAGGGTCCCCAGCACAAAAAAGACTTTTTGGAATAAATCCAGAGGAGGCCACAGAGCTGCTCCAAGGGCTGGAGCCCCTCTGGAGCCAGGCTGGGACACCTGGGGGTGCTCACCTGGAGAGGAGAAGCTCCAGGGAGAGCTCAGAGCCCCTGGCAGGGCCTGAAGGGGCTCCAGGAGAGCTGGAGAGGGGCTGGGGACAAGGGATGGAGGGACAGGACAAGGGGCAATGACTTTAAGCTGAAGGAGAATGGGTTTAAATAAGACATTATGAAGAAATCCTGTCTTTGCTTCTTGTCTTAATAACATTTTTACATAAATACAGTGTGAACTGTGAGGGGAGTAGAATCCTGCAGTAACCTAAAATGAAAATAAATGATTTTTTTTTTTCCTCTACTTAGTGTCCCTGTGACATGAATTGTCCCATAATAGTGGTGGGACATACCCAGGATTGTTCTTGTCCCTCTCACCAATCTTGACTTGGGTCTGGGTTTAGCTCCCCATTCAAACAGCAGCCTGGGCATATAATAGACAAATAGATAAGTAGATAAAATGTTTTATAAATGTGAAAAAGGGTGAAATTCCCTTTGGCCTGCTCACAGAGGGTGCTGATGTCCAGGCTGAGAGCAGAGGAACACTCTGGTTAACTGGAGCCACGTGCTGGGACATCCCCTGGCTGGGCTGTGCTGGACCTGGCTGTGTTCCCACAGCTCTTGGGAGCTGACATCCCTCCAAAATGCTCCTGAGGCCATAGTCCAGCAAATCCAGGTGGCAGGTGCACAGCTGGGCTGGGATGCTCCCCTGTGTCCATGGATGGAGGCAAATCTATTCCATGCTCAGCTCTCAGAGGTGGTTTAATAATGAACATTAAAATGCCAACTGACCTGCAATGGGAGGAAAAAAAAATTGTTTGTGACATTAAGCACCTTCACATGAAATAATTCAAGTGAAGCTGGAGCAGATTTTAAGCATAAGGAGGTCCCTGGGTGGTGAAGGTGGAGATGCACACCTTGGAAAGGTCAGGCAGCTGCTGAAACCTCCCTGTGCTCCCAGTTCTGACAAAAACGAGGTGCAGGAAAAGGCAGCTCCAGAGCCAGCCCAAGGAAGGAGAGGGAAACTGTGCCAGCCAAAAGAGAGGAAACAAAAAGGAGCTGTGCCAGCCAAAAGAGAGGAAACATCTCTACTCCTGAAAGTGCTGAAAGGCACCAGCAGTCAGGAGGAGCAGGTGAACGAGTGCTTTGCCCCTGAATTTGCACATCTTGTTTAAAACTTCCCAAATTTCTCCAGTCTCAGGATGCTTCCTGCAAATTTCTGTCATCTCCTGCCTGGTTTAGCTTTTTCTGGCCTTTCTGGAAGCACAAGAGGAAAGCCAGCAGAGTTGAAGCCAGTTTAATGGTTGGATAGTTTTATCCTGCTCTGGAACACGGGGCAGAGATCGTTTTCATTCGTTTATTGTTTCAGCACTGGGCAAACACAAATGTTTCTCCTGCATCCGAGGATATTTTTAATGCTGCTTTTTAGATGTTTTATTTTGCTTGAAACTCCAAATGCATTCTTCCCAGAATTTCTAGGCTTGTTCTTTTTATTTTTTTTTTTAAAGGGTATCCTGTCAGTTTTTAAATACAGGCTTTTCATGTTGCCAGTGAATTGCTTTGATCTGCAGATGAGAACTGATGAGATGCAGTTTCCTCAGTGCTGAACTTTGCCAAGAGTTCCGAGTGTGCCTGTGTTGGATCTGAAAATCGGGAAAAGAAAACTCCTGACTGGACTTTCCAAAGCAAAATCTTTTCCCATTGTCTGAAAACAAAATGCCCAGAACAATTCTTCTGTGGTTTGGTGGGATGAAAGAGAAAGAAAGAAAAAGGAGCACAGATTGATGAATGTTTTCTTTTATTTATGGAGTAATAGCTGGGAAATAAACTTATATTCCTCTCTCTCCATGCCACATTTTCCTGTATTATCAGGGCAGCTGGCAAGGGAGGATCTGGCAGCACAGAAGTGATAGCTGGGGGAAAAACTGCCCTTGAAGTGGTCCTTAAAAATTAATCCTGAGAATTACAATATCCAGTGATGCTGCAGGACTGGAAAATAGTCCTGGCTGGGTTGGAGGAGGTCTCCAGGCCATTCCCTTCTCCAGCTCCTGAGCCAGACCTGCCTGCTCAGGGCTTCCCTCAGTGGATGTGGATATCCCCAGGGATTGAGGAAGGCTCAGCCCTCTCTGGGAGCCTGTCCTGTGGCTCCTCTGCCCTCCCAGGGAAGGCATTTTTCCTGCAAATCCAGAGCTTTTGGTGCCTCTCCGTGCCTGAATTCAGGAAACACACACATCCCTTGGGGGGAAATGGGCTGTTTTGGGCAATTCTGGCCAAATTACACAGCGGGTGGTTGGAAGAGGCAGCCCAAGATTATTCTCACAAACACCACAGTTCCTTCAGATTCGGATGAGTGACTCTTTTTAGCTTAACTGCTACTTGAATTCTACAGCATATTCCAGGGAATAAGTAAATAAAACACCATTCATGCCATGGGATCAGCATACTAATTTATGGCCAGATCTGAAGCCTTTTCCCAAGGCAAAATACAATTAAAGCCAGGCAGAACTTGACCCGAGTGAGCACTTCAGCATTTGATCTGTGAATTTAACTTTTCTGCATTTTTATTATTTTTATACAGTAGTAAAAATCTTTCTCCTGCTGGATATTTTACATTGTGCTGGATATTGAATTCCTTGCAGCAAAGGCCTCACCTCTTGAAACCTAATCTTATGTAGCATGCTATCTAAAGAACTTAATTCTTGTTGGGATAACAAGTTTAAAAAATATATATTTTTAAAGCATATCCATGACATTTTGTTAACCTGGTTCTAACAGTGGTCCAGCAGGAACAGCAGAGGATGAAAAGCAAGGAACAGGCTGAGATCTAATCTGACCCAACTCATTGATTCCCTCCCTGACCTTGGGTAAGCCTTTTGACCTGCCTGGGCCTCAGTCAACTCAGCTGGAAAATTGGGTAAAGAGTGGAGCCTGTTAGAAAACCATCTTCAATTTGAACAAAGATTTCCTGGAGACCCCAAAAAAGGGAGTGGAGTCATTCCATAAAGACATAATTGATTGTGCACTGCACAAGAATAACATCCTGAGCCGTGGGATACCATGGATGACATCTCATTCGTCCTGCCGTGGCTGGGTGGTCTCTGGGCCCACTTTTCCTGTCTCCAGAGCTGTATTTTCCCTTTCCCAGCATCGCTCTGGCTGTGCCTGCTCTTGGTGGGAATGTGGCTAAAATATTGCATGAGCCTAAGGAGGTGGTGGGGAGGAATTATTCTTCCACTTTGGATTGGAGTTGGGGAGGTAAATTATTGTCCCCTGGGTTTAGCGTGGCCTGGACTGGCATCACCTGCCACTGTGTCACTAACTCCTGGAAATGAAATCAGGGGTTTACTCAGAATTCATAGAATCATGGAATGGTTTGGGTTGGAAGGAACCTTAAATCCCACCCAGTGCCACCCCTGCCATGGCAGGGACACCTCCCACTGTCCCAGGCTGTCCCCAATGTCCAAGCTGGCCTTGGGCACTGCCAGGGATCCAGGAGCAGCCACAGCTTCTCTGGACACCCTGTGCCAGGGCCTTCCCCCCCTGTGCAGCTCTCCTGAGGCTTTCCAGAGTGTCCTGGCTCTCCCAAGCCAGGTTTCCTGCCACCACCCTGCCGTTACCACGAGGAACGTCCAGCCGCGACGCCAACACGCAGCTCGAGCGGATCCCATTTCCAACCCAGATCCATCAGCTTTGCCCCCATTCCCCCATCCCCATCAGAGCTGCTCATCCCAGCCTGTGCTGGGACCCCCCAGGAGGGCTGGGATCCGGGGGAGGTGAGCCAAGGGCACTCCATGGCACGCGGGGCTGGCTGCGGCTCTCCCGGCGCTCCCGCCCCTGGCACTGTTTGTCCTGGCTCTAGGCCAGCTCCTCCCGCCTGTGCCAGCGTCTTTCAGCCATCCCAGGCTCACTAATCTATTCTCCATGACCCACGTTGGAAAAATGACCATTTCCTTCCCCCCCAATTCCCACATCTGTGATTTGTTTTGCTCCCTTTGCCGAGATTTGGGAAGGAGTTCAGGAATGCGGAGCGCTGCTCCAAGCCAGGCTGACCTCGGAGCTTGAGTGGCATTTCTCTGGCAAGGCCTGGAGGTAAATAGTGAAGGGGAAAGGGGCATGTTTCTTTGCTTCCACGTGTGTATTTCTATTTCTTTCTAGGTTTTATTTTTTAAAGAAAAATCGTGGTTTTGCCCTGAAATGTTACCGAGAGTAGGAGGGAGCTGGTATTTCCAATGGAAATCAGTAAATCCTGCCCTGCCTGTTAATTGGCTGTCATTATCCTTCCGTGAAATACTTTAAACTTTAACATTAATATTAGGTGCAAACACCTCCAAAAAAAAGTCACTCCTGCTAGTCCAAATGAAATTACTATGTGAGAATGACATTTATGTTGGAATAAAATCATCACTGTGCCTCATATAACATAATATAACCATATATTTTGCATCACAAAAAAAAAAAAAAATTATAAAAAATACCAGGTTCTGCTCTCTTTAAAAGTGCAGGCACAGAGAAATAAAATTTCTTCTTGCAATTTTCAGTAGTTTTAATGGACTATGCTGAAAACATGTATTTCAATTAGAAGGCATATTTAATGAGGAAATTTGAAAAGCAGTGAGCACAAACACAGCGTAGAAGCAAAATACAGTGAGAATTTTCAGAAAAAAAACACAAGATATTAGAGTTTGAGAGAGGCTGGAGGATGTGAAATGACCAAGAATTTTCCCTGTTTTTTCCCCTCTCCTTTTACTTTCCAAAGAGGAAAGGACTTGATCAACCTCCCTAAATGCATTTCCCTGTGATTCCTTTTAATTGGAAATAAATGATTGCAAAATTTTTAGGCCTATATGGATATATCTGCACCCCTGAAATAAAGAACAATAAAAACAATCACACCTTGGGCGAGACAAACTTGTTAAGGAAGATCAAAGGGAGATTTAACCAACAGAATTACTGTCCACAAAGTTGCTTCCCTGCCTTTTTTTATAGCAATTCCATGGAAATTTGGTGTTAAAATAGAAACTGGAGTTAAAACTGGGATCTAGGTCTGCTGCTCTGTATTCCTCTGGGCTTACAAGGCTAAGCAGAAGTAGAGGAATTACCCACAAATATTTGGTGGGTTTTATATCAAGAGCCTAAAATAGCTGGGTACTTATGGAATTAAAGGGAAGGGAATTTGAAAAGAGCTGATTTAAGTCCCTGCAATGCTGCTTTTTAGATTAATGGCCAAGGCTGAGGAGTTGGATTTCTGTGCCTTTGGAGGCACGGGATCCTGCTGGGAATGGGAAGGTGATGTCCAGGTTTGTGTGCTCTGCCCTGGCTGGTGACAAGTGACACCTCCTGCCCTGTCCTCTCCTCTGAGGTGCCACATGTGTCATCAGAAACCCTCAAACAATTCTGAAAGCTTTCAGTTATCCGTATTTAATCTGCTGCTATCACTCCCATGTTCCTTTTTTCCCTTTTGCTTCTGGCCAGATTTCCTCCCACCATCGAGCACCTTTGTTGAAGATTATTTCCCCCCCGACAGATCAGGCTGCATTTTTTCGAGTTCAGTGTCATTTGTCACCATCCAGTGGGTGACTCTGCTTTGATGGCTGTGGGGCCATCCACTCTGGAGCAAAGTCAGAGAGGAAAAGTGCCATGAGCTCATCCAGCTCTGGTGCTGGAGCCGTGGGGGGATCTTTGGATCTGAGCCCCCTGTTTGCTCCACAGGCAGATAAGGGGCTCTTTCATGTGCAGGAGCCATCAGGAAAGGAAAATCCAACTCTCTGGTGGAATGACTGCACTATTGTGACTGGGAGACCCTGCACAGCATCAGCTGATAGTGCCTGTCTGTGCTTCAAAGAGCTGTGACAGTGACAACAGCAGCTCAGGGCTCCTGGCCTCGTCTGCAGCCCCTGTCCATCCCCAGCCCAGCACCACAGGGGCTCAAAGGGCTTGAAATACAGGAATTTTTGGTATGATGCTTAAATATGGAGCTGTTTTATGCAGAGTGAAAGGCAGAAATGTAGCTAGAAAGTGATCAAATAGAAAATAAATACAAATAGTTAAATTAGGGGGATAAATGTTTTCCCACTGAAGTCAGTGCAAAGGTCCCTTTGATTTTTATAGAATCATAGAATGGTTGGAGTTGGAAAGGACCTTAAAGCTGATGTGGCTCTACTCCTGTCCATGGGCAGGGACACCTCCCACTGTCCCAGGTTGTCCCCAATGTCCAACCTGGCCTTGGACACTGCCAGGGATCCAGGGGCAGCCACAGCTGCTCTGGGAATTCCATCCCAGCCTCTCCCCACCCTCCCAGCCAGGAATTCCTTCCCAAAATCCCATCTGAATTGACCCAGTGTCAGCTTAAATCCATTCCCTGTGTCCTGTCCCTCCATCCCTTATCCCCAGCCCCTCTCCAGCTCTCTGGGATCTTCTTTAGGCTCTGGATGTGACTCTGAGCTCTCCCTGGAGCCTTCTGTGCTCCAGGTGAACCCTCCCCAGCTCTCCCAGCCTGGCTCCACAGGGCAGATGAAAAGAAAATCTGGGTTATTTGTATTTGTAATTGATGTGTTTGTGGTGACAAAGTTTCTGGATGGAAGGAAGTTGTACATCCCAATTTTCTTCAACTTCTTGCTGTCCCAGCATTTAACTGTGAGTACCTGTTGGGCTGTGATGGTTTTTTGCTCCTGCTGGCACACTTCTCTGGGCATGTCAAAGCACCATACCTGCAGTAGGGTCCTGCTGATGCTCAATTAGACTAAAACCAGAGATTTTTTTTTGTACATGCTTTTGTTGTTTCTTTTTGATATGTGGGTTTTTTTCCTTTAAAATATGGCAGGAGATTCATCACAGTGAGAGTGTCCCTTTATCAACTGGAGCAAAGAGGATAGAGAGAGAGCAGGTAACTCTGTTGGCATAACTACAACCAAAAAAAAAAAAAGCAGAAATGGAGAAAAAATACATTTAAATACTTTAATCTCATCAGACTGACTGTCTTCCAGCTTATGAACTAATTGAGGGGAGAATGGAAGCATAAAAGCACTTCTTGTTAGAGTTAGAGAAGTAATTAATGGATCAGATGTTGTTTCTTCAGCAATTACGTGATATTCCCCTGCTAATCAGCTGAAATTTTTGGTGTCAGCATCAACATCCACCATCTCTCTGTTTCCCACAGTGGATGGATGAGGTGCTTTTCCTTCTCCAGGGGACCTGTGGCTGGTTCTGACCGAGGCTTTCCAGGAGCATTTGTCACGTCACAGGTGCTGAAGAACTCTGCAGGCTGGAGACTTTTCCATAATTAAACCCCGTGCAAAATAAAGGGAGATCTTCATCACGCTCTTTGTATTCCTATAAAATCTGTTGCCATGGGAGCTGGCATTGAATAGCAAGGTAGTGGAAATCCAGAGTGTTACATTACGTTTGCCCTGTAGCCACAGGAGGGTCCCTTAAAATAAAGTCGCCTTTTATCTTTGCTTTCTGAATAAACATAAAACTAGATTTTTAGTGCAAAATCCTGATTTCAAGGTTATTGATGCCAGACTCAATTAATACAGTCTGTGCCATAGCATACAAAATCCCCAGCAAAGCCAGGGATACTCCTGTCTTTTGAAAGCTTGACATTTGTTTTTCATAATGAACTTAAAGGTCACCAGCTACAGATGAATCAGGATATCTGCTCGAGTTTACATTTACATGCATTTTATTTTATTCCCATGTGCACTTTTTATGAGATCCATCACTGGAATAAAACTGTAGCGCTCTCTTATTATCCAGGTTTGATGGTGTAGAAGAGTTATCAACCTGCTGCCTTTAGGAACCACCACAATTCCAGCTGGGATGGGCTGAGGAATGGCTGCCCTCTTTCCTGAGCATCACCACCGATTCCACCTCTAAATATGACATTAAAGAGTGTCTCTCTGCTCCCAATCCATAACTCCTCGTGTCCTGACGCCCTGCTCAGCCCCTGGAATGATGGCAACCCCTTCCGAGTTAGTGAAAAATGCTTTGTGTGTGTTGATGCTTCTTTAATTCCCGTTTTATTTCTACAGGAGAAGCTGTAATTAATCAACCCCCAACTTCCAGGGATTCAAAATGCCTCATCCAGCCCTAGAATGGATGTGTCCCATCTCTTCTGCATATGAATTTTTGTTTTTGCTCAGCCTAGCCAGTGACCTGTATTGCTGCACGGATTTTTTTTTGAAACCAAATAACATTTTATACTTTTACCAAAATACCTGTGGAGCTGACAGAGCATGATGCATTCATTTTCCTTGATTTTGTAGTGAGGGAAAAGGCTAGCATGAATAATTCAAAAATAATGCTGAGACTGTTAAGATTTAGTACTGGAGAGGTCATCACAGTTGGGAGAATGAGCTAGGAGACTATTACTATTCCACGATCTTTGAATCTCAAGGTGACATCATTATTATTTCTCTATATCTATAATGTGGTGCTGCAACCAACTCATTGCAGTGTTTCTCATGTAGGGGAGAAAGATCAATTACATACAGACCTCAAAATGTGAACTATAAGCATAGTGTCCAATAAAACTGTCATTAACAGTCACCACAATTTTAACTGTGTGCTTCCAGGTCAAGCTGCTTTAAAAATGATAACTGACATTGAAAGGTTGAATAAAGAGCGCCCGCTCCGAAGGGAAAGGGGCTGCACCCAAATAAGTTGTCATTAACAAACTGGCTAATTCCCTTCTTCAGTTTACAGCAGTCAGCATTTCTCTCATTGCTTCTGGTTCTACATCCATGGAGGACTCTGGGAGCAAAAAGAAAATAAAATCCTGAGTTTTCCACGTGATCAGCATCAACAGTGGCGCTGGGGATGCAGAGAGAGCGTCCCCGTGCAGTTTAATTTTATTTATTCCTGTCTTGGATGAGAAACTGAGAGATGTCACCCACATGGAAGCTGTGTGCTGGTGGTGCTTTAACTGTTCCCTCACCTCTTGGTGTGCCTGTGGAAGCCTGAGTTATCCAAAATAAACACTCCCTGACGAATATTGGGAGCAATGTGTGCCAGGAAACAGCCGCCAGGACTTCAGAGGCGCCTTCCATTGGGCGAGCGCTGCCTTGTGTGTTTAATTAAACATCCCTTTCCCTTGGAGAATATCCCCCAAGACTGCAACTCTCCCAATAAACAGTTTTCTGACATGTTTTGTTTTCTTTTTTTTTTTTTTCTGTGATTTTCAGATGAGCCTGAGAGATAAATAAGGCAGCTTTCATAAGGAAATTACAGAGGAAAAGGGTTGGTGAGCCACCTGTTCCCAACACCAGGACATTTGATGTAAGTGGAGCTCAAATGGTTGTGAGAAATGCTGCTGCAACTCTTTGAGGCTGTGATTCCTCCTCTGGATTTGAAGGAGCAAGCTGCCATCCTCTTCCCTTGGTTCTTTCCAGTTTTCCTGGTGGGGTTTAGGCTTGCAGCACTGGGAGATCTCCTCACTCCTGGGTAGCTGAGCATGGAGGTGCTGCAGGATGAGGAGCTGTGCCTGCCTGGGCTCCAGCTGCAGATCCTTCCTTCCCACTTCTTGTTTCCTGCCGGTTTTTTAAACCTTGTGGCTCCTTCAGAGCCATGATCCACAGCCAGGAGCACTCCCAGTTCCTTACTAAAGCCAGGGAGCTCCAGCAGCTGCTCCAGGGGGGTCTATCCCAGGATATTGATGGCTCTTGGATATCCAACAGCTCCTCCACGTTTAGGGTCTGAATGATCTCATTGGTACCTTTCCTAAATTCTGATTTACATTGTTCCTATGAATTAGATATTTTTACCATACAACCAGACCTTAAATCCCATCCTGTCCCACCCCCTGCCATGGACAGGGACACCTTCCACTACCCCAGGCTGCTCCAAGCCCCATTCCCTGAACACCTTCTAGTACTAAAAAAAAAATAAATTACATGACAAAGAAACACAAGAAGCAAAGAGATGCAAATGTATAAAAAAGGATGAGCCTTTGTTATTTAGCTTTCCAGGCTTTCTGGTGTGCACAGCTGGGCAGAGTGATTGTGCACTCTGATTGTGTCCTGCACTGTGGCAGGACCACGGGCTCCAGCCCTGCTGAACCAAAAGATTGAGAGGAGATTGGTCAGAGAAATGAAAATTATAAAGGCTGGGAGAGACGTGATCCTGCGGCAGGAAAAATAAAACAACTGTGAAACAATGTCTCTCTAATGACTACAGGAAAATTAAGGAAGAGCAACACAGCAGCTTCCTGGGTATTGCTTTTTTCCCTGCTCAGTCAAACATTTATTTTAATTTTTAGCTTTTGGAGGAAAGCCACATGACTTCAGCTGCACTTCACCCCCGTTCTGCACCCTGGGGTGCAGGGATGTTTGTGTCAGGTTGTTGTACACTGGTGCTCCTCCTCTGCAGTGCTTAATCCAGCAGGGATTGATCATGGGCACTGCCCTGGGGTTCATTTGGGAGGGCCAGGACTTAGGAGCATCATCACCAACAGGAATGGGCTTCTTGGGCACCTAAGGAATAGAGATCAAGTGGTTTGGGTTGGAAAGGATCTTAAACCCCCCCCCAGTGCCACCCCTGCCATGGCAGGGACACCTCCCACTGTCCCAGGCTGTCCCCAATGTCCAACCTGGCCTTGGGCACTGCCAGGGATCCAGGGGCAGCCACAGCTGCTCTGGGCACCCTGTGCCAGGGCCTGCCCACCCTCCCAGCCAGGAATTCCTTCTCAAAATCCCATCCAAACCTCCTCATTGTCAGTTTAAAGCCATTCCCTGTGTCCTGTCCCTCCATCCCTTGTCCCCAGTCCCTCTCCAGCTCTCCTGGAGCCCCTCCAGGCCCTGCCAGGGACTCTGAGCTCTCCTTGGAGCTTCTCCTCCCCAGGTGAGCACCCCCAGCTCTCCCAGCCTGGCTCCAGAACAGAGGGGCTTCTATGAGAGGAGAGAAAGAAACCAATTTTATGGCACAAACACTCAGATCTCTGGAGACTCCAGCTTGCTTTTGTCCTTACCACAGCCCCTCCTGTTTTGGGGCCACCACACCACAGCAGCAGCTACATTTACTATTAAATTTATATTCAGGTGCTGTGGTGACAGCCCTACAATATGTAGGATTTTTCAGGTCAGGGGCCAATTCAAATGGGTCACCTGCTCCAGGATTTCCAAACTTAATATTGCCCTGATTTGTGTTATAAGGAATCTGGGAAAAGTTTTGCTGCCAGTTCTGCCTTTTAGATCACCTGAGGATTTCCTTTGGAGCCCCCTTGCTCCATGCACAGTGCTGGACTTTGCTTGGAGATGCCCTCTGGCTATGGGGGATCTTGTCTGAGATTTAAAAAGCATAATAATAATTTAATAATAATGAGATCTTGTTGACAAAAATGGTGTTTTTGCAGAACCAAGCAGGGAGGAAATCCTCTTTCTGCCAGAGTTTGGGTTTCATAATGTGTTTTGTAACAACACTGGAGTCCTTTCAGAGGAGGGAAGGTTTTGGTGCACTGGTCCCTAAACCAACCCCAAAAGCACTGAAACAATGTTTTGAATGGATTCTTTGTTCATCACTGTCCAAACTAGAAATTGCATCCATTAATAATGAATTTGGAAAAAGTGTTGAGAAGCTGCAATAAGGAGAAATTGCTTATCCCATGGAGAACATTCTGTGCCCAGTGCCCAGTGAAGGATGGGATCCTCTTATCCCACCAGGAGAGAAGAGCAAAGTAGCAGAAAGAAAAGGCTAAAGAGAGCCATTAAAACCTGTTTATCATTAAAAAAAAAACCAACAAAACACAAACCACAAGTTTGTTCCTAGCACGGGAATGCAAAGTGCAGCGTTCAAGGGAATGTAAACACAACTGCAACTATTTCATTTCATGGGAGGTTTTTGTTGCTCTCCTATTAAATTTAATGGGTTGCCTCACGAGGAGCAGCTCATTAATATGAATATGAAGATCACGTTCCAACCTGCAAACTAAACAGCACAAAGATGGGTGATGTTGATTTTCCCTGGCTTTTTAAAAGCATGAACTGCAGCCCTGGAAGTAGCTGGAGCCTGGGGATACAGCAGGGAAGTGGGAAGCAGGGGCTGCTCATCCCAGTCTGTGTCAGATCCCTCTGATGTGAACCCAAGCAAATCAATTAACTGCTGTTTGCTTTGCTTCCTGCACCAGGTTAAATCAACCAACACTGCTCTGCTGATTGGGAGGCTAAATAATTAGAATTAATTACACTGGCTTCTGTGAACATCGCTGGAGTGATGGGCAGTGCTGGAGTGGGGCCCCAGGGCTTGGATTTGGGATGCTCTGGTGTGATGGAGTCTGGGCTGATCCTAAAGCTTCATCCCAGTGCTGTTTTATTTATTGCATTTCTTGGGAATGACCCAGATCATGACCATGGAATTTGGGGTTTTTAATGTGTCTGTCTGTGGACAAGGCTAAAAGGAACACTCCCACACCCTTGGTTCCCTTTGGAATGATGGACAAGAGTCTCTTCCAGGAGGTTGCTGCTTGATGTTTTCAGGAGGTTGCTACATAAAAAAAAAAAAAGAAGCAAATTTAGTAAAACACCTTCAAAACATAAATGAAAGATCAGACAGCAAACAGCCAGGAAGGGTCGTATTTTTGGCCCTCAAAATACGTTAATTTTCTCACATTTATCAAATTAGGAGTAATTTTCTAGAAGACTCAGGGTTCTAAAGTCCCTTTTGGGATTGCACTGTTTGGCCACAAGACTAAAGCTCAGTCGTGACTTTCAGGTGTTGCTTAGGGACTGGTGCCTCAAGAAACTTCAATTGTGTTTCTTTATTTGTCACTTAATTCATCAGCAAAACTCCTTACAATGACTTTAAATTCATAAGTGAATGCAGGGTTTGTCTTAAACCCTGATAGTGGAGTTTATATCCAAAAGGGCTTTGAGGCATGGGAGATTTCACAAAAACCCCACATTATTTATTTATTTCATATAAAAATATGTCATAAAATAAATGTTAGAACTGAAAAGTGCCCAAAATGCAGGCTTTAGTCCTGCAGTGGGATAGGATCTGTTACACTGCTATAAAACATTGCTTAATTCAGAGTGAGCCCTCCAAGGTGGGGATTTACCCCTGAGCTGTGCCTCTCCATTCCTGGTGGGAACTCATCTCCTTGATGCCTCCAAGATCTGTCCAGGTGTTGGAAAACACAAAGGCAGCCTGCTGAAACTGAAAAGAAAACACAAAAAATATGATTTTTTTAAAAAAAGAAAAGTTCCCATCTCATTGTAATTGCAAAAAGTTGAAGGAAGATACAATTTCTATAAAACTGACAACTGTCAACTGTCATTGACACAACATTTTTTGATCATTCTTTCAGGAATTACTTAAAATGAGGGTTTTATTCTGGCCTTATATTTTATTATCTGGTTCTGCTTCTGTGGGTCTCCCAAAATGGGAATTACACTCAATACTGGGAATCCCAGAAAATCGATTCTGTCCATCACCAGCCCAGAATTTGAGTTTTTCTTCTTTCTTTTGTTCTGTGGAGGAGCTGCAGAACTCTGGGATGAATTCATCCCCATCCCTGCCTCTCCATCCTGGTGGAGCTGCACAATTCCTGGGATGAATTCATCCCCATCCCTGCCTCCATCCTGGTGGAGCTGCACAATTCCTGGGATGAATTCATCCCCATCCCTGCCTCCAGCCCAGCTCAGGGCTGGGGTGCCCAGGGGAGCTCCAGACCCAAACTATGACCCACAAGTTCCCATCAGCATTGTTTTCTGGAGGAATGCTGATTTTTAGGGGCAGGGAAGACTGGAAGAGTCTCTCCTTGTGTGGCAGCCTTGGGATGGATCCCAATAAAGTGAAAAATTTCATCATAAAAGTGATAAATAATCAAGTTCATAATAAGTCCATAAAACTTCCAATAATCATTAAACTCTTAGGACAAAGTACATTAAAAAAACTATTTTGGAAAACTCAGACCTGATCCTCAACTTGCACAAGGAAAAAGTGTGAAATATTCTACTTTTTTTTATTTTATTATTTTGTTACATTTCTGCTCCTTTGCACATACTCAGGAGACCCCTTTATTTCAAATTTAAAATAGTCCATGAAAATCTGTATTGACGTAATAGCTTATTAGGCTACAAGCAAAATATTCCCAGAACTAATTTTTAATTAATATAGTTCACTGAAAACTTATAAAAGATTCATACATAATATGATAAAAGAAATAAACATCCTCAATACCATGTTAAGTTTCTTTTCTTTGTCAAACATTGGGTTTTTTTTTTTCCTCTGCTACCAGCACAATAAAACCTGCTCTTACAAAATTGACTTGTCTTTGGCAGCTCTGTCAGATGTGATATTTTCTGATCCATAAAATGGTGCTTATTAATCAGAGTCAGATCCTGACACCTTCTCTCACTTTGGACTCTGCCTCTCATAAACAGCTTTGTATTTTTAATCCAGACATTCCCTGGACTTGCTGTCACCCCAAAATTCTACTCCAGAGCTCTGGAGGCCACTGGAAATCCCCTCCCTGACTTCCAAGAGTTTTTGTCACTCTTAAAAACAGGCTGGGACACCTGGGGGTGCTCACCTGGGGAGGAGAAGCTCCAGGGAGAGCTCAGAGCCCCTGGCAGGGCCTGAAGGGGCTCCAGGAGAGCTGGAGAGGGGCTGGGGACAAGGGATGGAGGGACAGGACACAGGGAATGGCTTTAAACTGACACTGGGTAGATTTGGATGGGATTTTGGGCAGGAATTGTTCCCTGGCAGGGTGGGCAGACCCTGGCACAGGGTGCCCAGAGCAGCTGTGGCTGCCCCTGGATCCCTGGCAGTGCCCAAGGCCAGGTTGGACATTGGGGACAGCCTGGGACAGTGGGAGGTGTCCCTGGCATGGCAGGGGTGGCACTGGGGGGGATTTCAGGTCCCTTCCAGCCCAAACTTTTGCACTGTTCTATGAATTTTACATGGCAGGAGTTTCCTAGAGCTGATGTCTCTGCAGTCACAGCAAGGTGGGACACTGAGCCCATGCTCCCCTCAGCCAGTTTCCTCTGTAGGCTCTGGGAATTTTCCCTCCCCAGGGATGGCTTTTGGCCACATCCCTGGCAAAGGAAGGTTCATGCCAGGACTGCTCAGCTGGAAGTGCCTTAACCCAGGTGGCCCCTGAAGGGTTGGTCCCACCTGCAGGGGCTGACCCTGTGGAATTTTTACCATCAGAATGCAGAGAGAGCTCCTCTGGGAATTGGGAAGGTCTGCTTTGAGCCTTGCCAGCAAGGGTGAGCTGCTGTCACCTGTTTGGCACAATAAACTTGATTTTTGCCCTGGAAAAGCAGCTGTTCAATGGATGATATCTGATATTGGACATTGTGCTGCCCTGAGGAGCCCTTTCCTCCTCACATCCTTCTGTCCCCCAAAGTCCTCTGCAGACATAAACCCCGTGTTTCATTTTGAATCCTTGCTGTTTTCCCATTTGCAGCAGAGGCTTCCATGGCGGAAACTGGATCCAAAAGTTAATCTGGGACAGCTCCATAAAAACTGGGGGCTCTTGGTTGTGGGGAGGCAGGAAAGGATGGGTCTGCTTGGGTGGGTTCAATAACAGGGTGGAGGCTTTGCTCCTCCATCCTCCCTCGTTTTGGCAAGGCCAGGGCAGGGATTTCTCTGCAAGGATGACAGCCTGCATCCACAATTCCTGCCCTGAGATTCCCAGGAGCTGCTGTTCCCCCTGCAAGGGCTCCAAACAAAGGCTGTGTCACACTTCTCCTGAAGTGATGACAACTGGAGCTGTTGATTTTTATGGGGCTCTAATCAAACCTCGCTGCTGTGGTTCCAAGGAAAGACAATCCCATTCCTACCAAAACTGCTCTGCTAAACTTCAGCTTCATGGCACTCCCAGGGGGCATAAAGGGGATTTGGGATTGGAACTCCCTGTGCTGGTGCTCCTGACTGAGGGCAGAAGTTCCTGCTGGTGGAGAGAGGAGAGAAAAAAAGCAGGGATTTATGTTTTTATAATTTAAGCAGAAACATTAAGAAATGAATGACAGCAGCCCCGAGGGTGGGCTGAGAGGTCTCTTACCTCCATCTGCAGGTAGAGGTAAATCTATCTCCAGGTGCCAGAGAACCTTCCACCCATGTCTCAGGAATTGCCCAAATCACCAAATTCTGTGTCAGAAGGGCTTCAAGTCCTTCACTGGAGATCTGATCCATTGAAATCTCCTCAGGGGGACACTTGCAAATGCTGTCCCATGTCCTGTTTGCCATCTCAACAGCGTGTCCACTGAAAGAGTGAGGTGAAAATCTTGGCCATCTCCTGGAAAACCTTTCCTAATTAATCCAATTGAGTACCTTAGTCTGGGTTGGGATAACACTATGTATTTAATAGGATTTAGCCCTGTGAATTCTTGATATCCTATGTGGCTTTAATATACTCAGCATTTTTCAGGATTAGGTGTTAAGGGCTTGATCCCAAAACGTTCAGAATCAATAGGTGTTTTCCTTTGACTTCTGTGGGCTTTGCTTCAGCCTCTAAATACCAGTCAATACTTTCTGATCTGAGCACAGGAAAATACTCTTCAATTGCATTTCCAAAACTCTCATTACTTACTTTGCACCACATAACTTCTTGAGCTCTGTGTGGATTTGAATAAGGAAATATTAACCAAAAAAACCACAATAATGATATTATTAGCTGAAGTTTTAGCTTTTAAACTCAATAAAAAGTACCGCCGGGTATTCTTTAATGTTACAGAAGAAGAATGATTAATTTAAGGTTCAGGTGCAAGACAAGGTCAGGAAAGAATTGTTACTGTATACAGTGAGCATTTCAAGATGAATTTGTGGTTTGAAGTATCATTTTATGATGCATTTTCTGTTTTGTTATCAGGGGAAGTATGATGGGTGACATACGAGTGATCACAGTGTTTTGGTGCAATGTTCTGTGATGGGCTTTTCATAAAAATTAGCTGACAATGTCATAAGTATACAAGTAAATTTATAGCTTTCATACTGGAGTGCCATTCCCAGAGCTATTCCCAATCACTTGGGCTTTTTATTAAGTTTATTGTTCTTTTATTGTTCAGTGGAGTGTAAGCAGCGAGATTACAAATAAATGTAAGTTGCAGCGGGTATGAAGTCAGCCTTGCAGAATTAGGGAAGATGTGAGTGGAAAGAGCAAAAATTAATTTGGATCCTGGGGAAAGGGGAGTCCTGCCATGCCCTGGCATCGTGTGCCACGTGTGGAGGCAGAGCCTGCTGTGCCCTCCTGCCACAGCTACCACCAAACAGCCCCAAAACAAACTCCAGCTCCTGCTTCAACACTTTTTTTCCCTTTTTATTGGTTGTTTTTGTTGCCTGGTTCTCTCCTCACTCTCTTTCTTCTCTTGCTCCAGCACTTTTTTGCAGCAAAACAGCCCCAACAAGTGAAGGGTGATGAAGTTTCTCATTTTAGCATCGTTCTCAGAATATCTCTGGCATGGAACCTTCAGCATTTATTTCCCTCTCCTTTTTCTCCCCTCAAACAGCGAATACTTTATCATTTTGGTTAATATCTTGACCAGCAGAGCAGAAAATCAGACTCATAGCTTTTAATGACACATTTTCAACTGCAAGTTAGTAAAAAAAAATCATTTTTATGTGGTTCTCCAATACTTATACAGACTTGGAGAAACATAATTAAAATTTGTGTTCCTTCTTTGTTATTACTGCTGTGGACTCCACTTAAACTGGATGCTGTTTGTCTGGGCAATCAGACAATAGCTGGAATCCAAAAGCAAATCGATTTGCTGTGTGGCTTGTGCTATTACTTAAGTTATAAATAAAATGATTTTTCCCAGATGGCTCCCTGATGGCCCTGCACTCTTCCCGGTACCAGCTCCAGCTTTTCATCCCTGCTGCATCTCCCTGGTGCATTCCCAGGCTGCTGCCACCTCCCTGTCCCCTCCTGTCTTCCCCCAAATGGCCAAAATCTGTGGCTGGACTGGGAGGAGATTTCTTGCCATCCCAAGGTGGCCACTGAACTCCAGAGAAGCTGCAAAAGCCTGGCTTGGCTTTGGAGGAGCAGCACCAAACTCCATAAAAAGGGTGTGGAGTTGAGTTTGGAAGGGATTCCCGAGGTTTTAGGCTCCACCCTGAGGGCAGTGCCAGGTTTTTCCCTTTCTTTGTGCCCAACCCTCCTCCCTTCCTTCTCCCTCCCTCTGATGAATAAAGGCCTTGAAGCCACTGGTGAAGAATGAAGTGACATTTCAGGTGGCCAAGTTGGCCTCCTGATTTATTTTTCTAGAGAAAACATTGTGAAACAGAAAGCCTTAACTTTTCCCAAGGTTGTGTACTTACTTCACAGGCAAGTTCTCCTTCCAAAAATGTGGGCAGGGCACCACTGGAAACTAAAAATATAAATCTGGGAGCATATAACACACACTGACCCGAGCTTTGCTTTCATTTTGGCTTTTCAAGAGGACTAAAATTGTTAATCCTAGATGTTATATTTTTGTATTTTTTAAAGAAAACAGGGAAGGTGTTCCCAGGAATCAGGCAACGTTCGAAACAGGAGGAAAACAATTATGAGGAAAACAAGTATATTGGAGAAATGGTGGGTCTAAAAATAAATATTTTTCCATGAACACACAAGAACTATATTGAGAATTACAGGGGGAAAAAAAAATCAATAAAAAGTAGTATATAATAGCCATAGAGTTCAAACAAAGTGCAGTCATTCCCTAGTCCCTAGGAGGACCCCTGATATATATGTGCAAAACTTAATGAAAATCAGACTTTGTCGTGTCATCAAAAATAGCAAAGCAGTTGGCTGAGCTTCCCCTACGTTTTGGCTACTCCTTGCTCCATAAATATAGCACCTATTTAAAGGACCAAGCCTTGTTCCCATTAAAGTTGCAAACCTCAGGCAAACTTTGGCACAGGTTTGGGTGTTTGCTGGTGGGTGCTGAGGGTCCCATGGGTGCAGGTTTGGTGCAGGGATGATCTGGGTGGTCACACACCCCCTGATGTGATCCTGGGGTGTAAAAATCACAGAATTCTAGAAGAGTTTGGGTGAAAAGGGACCCCAAATCCCCCCCCAGTGCCACCCCTGCCATGGCAGGGACACCTCCCACTGTCCCAGGCTGTCCCCAATGTCCAACCTGGCCTTGGGCACTGCCAGGGATCCAGGGGCAACCACAGCTGCTCTGGGCACCCTGTGCCAGGGCCTGCCCACCCTGCCAGGGAACAATTCCTGCCCAAAATTCCAATCCAAACCCTTCAGTGCCAGTTTGAAGCCATTCCCTGCTGTCCACAGCCCCTCTGCAGCTCTCCTGGAGCCTCTCAGATGCAGTGGTTGTGTCTTCTCTGCAGGTTGATTTTCAGCCACGGCTGTGACTCTCATTTCTATGAATATTCACACAAGCCAAGTGTATTTTATAGCAGTGTCTGTGGTTTACTGTAGGCCACAGAGATATTTTCACTTATTTTTGGGGTTGAATGCAGGAGGATGTTGTGCTGTACTTCCACTCGTGTCCCAGGATTTGCCTCCTGATCCCAGCTCTTCAGGGAAGATGTGGTGCATGGCCCTGCACAAAGCTCCCTGTTGGAGCTGGAAGAGAGAAATTCAGTGCCTCAGTCATCCAGGAAATATTTATTTTTTTTTTTTCCCCTGCATATTATGTGATCACAGTGTTTTTTAAGGATCCAGGCACTTTTTCTTCACATGAAAGTTTCATCAACCCAGTTTCTCTCTCCCCATTGACACCAAATGTCCCTCAGTGACACCACTGACACCAAATATCTCTGCAACTGAACAATTCTAGGGAAGTCAAAGAAAATCTAATCCTGAGTTCATTCCTGTTTGATGAAATTTAAGCTGTGAGACCACAAGCCAAGGACAGTTGAAGACAATGGCAGCATTTCTGTTTGTTTCCATGGGTTTTGTCAACTTTTGCTCGTGCCAGAGGCCCATCAGGAGTGATGCAATTGGGAATTTGTCTGTAGGAGCCTCTGCTTTGCTTCACTTAAAAAATAATCCAAACCAACCAAACATTTTTATTTTCCTCATGGAAAGAATATGGGAGAGGATGAGAATGGAGACATGCAGTCTGGCTCTGAGCCAACACAGCCTGGCCAAGAGGCAAATTTCCTACAATTTAGGGTTATGTTACAAGAAAGAAATCCCATTGTTGTGCCAGACTACAACTTTTAAAGAAAGAAAAAAAGGGGGAAAAAAAAAAAAAAAAAAAAAAAAGAAAAGGGCGAAAAGGGAGAAAAAGAT
>WEIU01022448.1:295264-330837 GCA_013389925.1 Aegithalos caudatus
AGGGAAGGGAAGGGAAGGGAAGGGAAGGGAAGGGAAGGGAAGAGTTAGTAAACAGCAAGTTCTTAAATTAGTTTGAAATTAATTCCTAGAACTTTCTTTCCCAGAAGAGAGGCTGTCTCCTCCCAACCTCAGTCATTCCCATACCATGGCTGGCTCCAGGGCAGAAACCCTCAGCAGCAGTTTTGCAACTCCTGGGATGAGTAATCTTCACTTCTGCCCCACTCTCCTGAGTAAGGGATGCTTGGGTAAGAACTGGTTGAAGGGTCTGGGCTGCTGCCAGCAGAGCAGGGCTGGGTTGAGCAGTGGCTTCTCAAAGTGGTGCCAGCAGCTCCATAAACGTCACAGGAATTTCTTTCACAGAGATTTTAAGCACAGGCACAAAAATCAGCCTGGGCTCAGCAGGCAACTGCTCACAGAATCAAGATATTATTTGGGTTGGAAGGACCTTAAAGCCCCTCCAGTGCCACCCCTGCCATGGCAGGGACACCTCCCACTGTCCCAGGCTGTCCCCAGTGTCCAACCTGGCCTTGGACACTGCCAGGGATCCAGGGGCAGCCACAGCTGCTCTGGGCACCCTGTGCCAGGCAGTGCCTTAAATTTTTATTCAAACACTTTGCTTCAAAATACAGCCAAATTAACTGCATTTACATATTTTTATAAATTTATCAACTGGAGGCAAAATACATAATAGTGAGCTTGGTGAGGAAAAGGCACAACCTGCTGAAAGACCTCAAATAGGGAATCTTGGATCATCAAGCTTCAAGATTTCACCTTAAACTTGCAAATTTTATAGCTTGATAAGCAGGTGTTTTAAATAACATCTTCCTGACTGCACTCCTCAGCTGATAATATTTAGAAATAAACAGTATCTACAAGTATTTTCACCTTTCTGGAGTTTTTTAATAGGAATTAGTGAGGCTGAATCTCAGGGGACAGCTTCATTTTGTTAAACCTCTAACACATTTTGTTTCATGTTGAGTCTTTGGGAGCTCTAATATGTTTTGGGTGGGTAATGTTTCCATACATTACTGCTCCATTCATAATCCATTACTTGGATAATTCCTCATTTGTGAGACCTGGAGAAATTATGGTATTCACAAGCATTTTTTGAATATTTATATAATGTCATAGCAGGGCTTAGGATATCAGTTGGCTGGAGACAAAGGCAGGATCCTCAGTTATTCTCATACTTAAGTACCAGTTTGATTCCTTGGCAAAAATGTAAATTACAACGTTGGAAGGCAAAGAATGATTGAACAAGGGGATTACATTGCAAAGCAGTTATTTCAACAGCTGCTGCCCCTAAGAGGGGATGGGAATTTTTCAGGGATGTGATTTTCCTGTGCAGAACTCTGGTACAGGGTGAGGATATCAGCACAGTTGAAAGGACAAACATCCCCCAGGTTCTGTGCTGGGTGTGAGCTGTTCCTCCTTGGGCTGGGAGCTGCTCCCACCTGGAGCAGGAGGTGCAGGGTGGGTTTAAGTGGAGCTCAGGTTGAGCAGCAGTTTGGGCTCTTCCACAGCCACACATACAAAATCCCTGGAATTTCTCCTGGTGCTGTTATCCCTGTGGCTCCCAGCCTTCCTTCCCACTGCCATTTCTGGCTGGGGAAGTTAATCCTGCTCCTGCTTAAAGGCTTTATGTTCTGGCAGGGAGGCTCCTGCCTTCCCTGGCCTGAGGACATCCAAGTGTCACCAGGGCTGTGAACGGCTCCTGGGGCAGATCCCGGGATTGTTCTGCAGGAAAAGTTAACTGCCCTAATTCTGCACTTGGCCATTTCCATCTGAGAATATAAATGACGTTTACAGAGCAGGGAAAACACGATTCATTTCCCTCCTCAGAGGGGGAAGGTGTGGAGCAGGCCAGGTAGGTACATTGCCACTGATCACGCAGGGAACCAGGCTCAAAATCCAGAATAAATATGTCTCCTGAATCCAATTTCCAGTTCCTGGGTAGGAGGTATTTTTCCCTGTCTCCTTCCTTTGTAGCAGGAGCTCTGTTGTGACAGTTACTAATGGATTGCAATCATTGTGGATCTTACACCAGCGTGCAGCACAACCAGGAGGTGGAACTACAAGGCTCCAGTAAATAATCCATTTTGGCAACCTGACATGCAGGAGAAGTTTATTTTATGTAAATAACAGTTGATTTAGGTCTGAATCATTGCAGAGACTCCTCCTGGTTCTGGGACTTTTTGCTTGGGAGGGGAATTTTGGATGGGAACAGAGAGAGGGAAGTGCCCACACAAATGCAGCTGAAATCTAACACAAACACCAGTGTGGGATTTGAAAAGTCCAATGTAGGAATAAATTTTCCTCCTATAAATTGTGCTCTACTCAAAGGTGAAAAACATCTTCCCATAAAACCTGGAAACAGTAAATAATCCCCTGGAACAATTGAAGACAGACACAGAATTGTCCATGGTCTCATCCCAAAAAGAAGGGTTCCATCCTACATCGAGGTATTCCCTGTGCTGTGTCATAAACCAAGGGCCAAAATTCTCTGGCATAGAATCACAGAATCCCAGAATGGTTTGGGCTGGAAGAGACCTTAAATCCATCCTGTTCTACCCCTTTCCATTTGCAGGGACACCTCCCACTGTCCCAGGCTGTCCCCAGTGTCCAACCTGGCCTTGGGCACTGCCAGGGATCCAGGGGCAGCCACAGCTGTGCCAGGGCCTGCCCACCCTCACAGGGAACAATTCCTGCCCAAAATCCCATCTAAATCTACCCTTCTGCAGTTTAAGATCTCTCCCTCTTGGCATCCAGATGGAAATGTGGGATGGAGGTTATGGGAAGTTGGGATGGTGGAGTCCACAGAGCAGTGGAGGATTTGGGTGTTTGGGAATCCTGGGAGGATCTGGGGTTTTTCTGTGGTAGTTGGATCTAATACAGAGCAGTCTATAAAAAGGCTTTTGCAAACACTGGTGGGAATTAGTCTTATGCAGAGAAAATATTGGAAATTATTTAAATTGCTGTGTGTTTACTTTTCCTGGAATGAAATCACAGTGTCCTTGTCTCTCCAAAGCCTCAGTGCCTTCACTGGCAGCTTCCATTTGCCTGCAGTGCTAAACCAAGAATCTTCAGAGGGCTTGACTCCTGGCTTAACTTTAGTCCCAGCCTTACTAACCCTGCTTAAAAATGGCCACTTTCCTAAACTAAGTTGCTGAAGGATGTCCTGAATGCCTGTCCTGGTGCTCAGTCCAAATTAATGGTGCAAATCCACTGTTTCTAAGGAATATGCCCCGTGTTCTTTGGTTCTTCCTGAGACATTTGAGCTGCTGCAGGGAATGGGTTTTCTCTTTTTTTCGTTTTTGTTTTTGTTGGTTTTTTTTTTTTCCATGGGGTTTGAGTTTAAGCAGAGCTGTTTTTTTTTTTTTTATGGGAAGTGTGATGTTGCTCCATCGATTTGGCAACTGGGGAGATGGTGTTAGTGGGTGACCTTGAAAAATGTGATAAGTGGCAAGGGTGCTGAAAGGTTGAGGCACAAATGGGGTGGCTAAAAGCATATTTATTTCTAGCCTGTGCCAATGGAGAGGGGTGAAATCCATGGATCTCTTCTCCACAAGAAGAAGCTCCTCAGTAGCCATGGAGTGCTTTCCACCACCCTCACCTCAGCTCTGCAGAGAAAATATTCACAGCTGGAACAGGGTTATGTGAAACCTGACAATGGGGAACCTGGCAGCCTCAAGGAAGAAAATGAAGGGGAAAATTTCCATGTGAGACCCACAGCTGCTGCAGTTTGTGTGGAAAACCATGCAGGAAAGGGTTAAAACTAGAAAAATAAAAAAAAAAAACCAAACTTGCATGAGTAAAACTGTAAACACTAATTCTGCTCTGCGTGTCGCAGCTGCAGGTGAGTGTGGTGTGTAACAGCAGGGTGAGGAAATTACCAAACATTTCCCACTCCCATTCTGTCTGAGGTGGAGCAAACTCAGCCCCCAGGGTGCAGATGGTTCCTGTACCACTGAGGCATCCATGGAAGTATTTCTGTTTGCCAGAGTGAAGCGGAGATTTTGGCTGATAATGATTTACTGTTCTCAGCACAGTGATAATTTACTGGTTTCCCCTGTAAATCAGCCCCAAAATCTTCAAAGAAAACTTTGAGGACCAGTCCCTATCCCTGAAAAAAAATCCAGTTTGCTTGAGCAGGAGAATGGCTAATTGAGGATTTGCAGGAAAACAGAAAACATGGGTAAAAAAGGAGTTTATAAAATATTATTGATGTCACAAGTCTGTCTGGTATGAAACACACTGAGGTGCCTCTGAGCAGGCAGGGAATGAATTTGTGGCTTTAGAGCAGCAGTGGTGGGATGTCATCTCCTGGTGGATCCCAGCCAGCTGAGGGAAACAGGAGATCAGGGCACTCAGAGATGGATGCTACAGGAAAGAAACAGACTGGACAAGTCTTCTTGCTGCAGCACTTAAATAAAATTGTGCTTAGAGATATGGATGAGACTGCTGGAAAGGGCAAAAATCTCCCATCTCGTGCTGGCTACAAAATGTGCTGGAGGTTTTACCTGGGAGATGTTTAGGCAGAGTCAGAAAAACGGGAACAGAAAGTGGCATTCTTCAAGATTCCCCCAGTTCTAAGGAAAGCTTGGAATGTCTAACATTCCAAAGAACCCTGGGCCTTCTGCAACCAGGACTTTGTTGCTCTGACTAATTAAAATAACAGGGGAAAAGGAAAACAGCTGCCATGTGTAAGATTTCTAAAATTCTACCAATGGCCTGGACACCAAGTGACATTATTCCTTATTTTCCGAGAGGATATTTACTGTGTTTGCTCCTGATTCCTCCAGAAAATTGGTTTTCTTTCCAAAGTATTTCCAAGGCAAGTAAAAGATGTGCTCTTATTATCCTTTCTCCAGTGTCTGTTTTTGTCTGAGCTCTTGCATTCCCATCCCTGGCAGTGCCCAAGGCCAGGTTGGACAGGGCTTGGAGCAGCCTGGGACAGTGGAAGGTGTCCCTGCCCATGGCAGGGGTGGCACTGGGTGATTCCAGCCCAAACCATCCTGGGATTTTGTGATTCCCTGCCAGCTGCAGTAGCCCGATGCAAATCTTTGGATAAACTTTGAAATAAAACCAAGGGATGCATTTAATTAATAAAGGGGCTGATAAAGCCTCCCCACATCCCCAACCCATCCAACTGATTGCTTTGCAATCATGAGATTTAAGGGAAAAAAAACAACAAATCCATAAAGCTGAATTGTTTTTATTTGTCTTCTGGGCTGTGTGGCTGCTCTGCCACTGGAATTTTTCTCCATGGTCATGGAAATTGGAGAGGAGTTGTTGTTGCAGTGGCATTTGAGAGCCTCGAGGAATCAGCTGGTTCTGAGTCAAACTTCACAAAGAAACACGAGATTTTTTTGGCACAGTACTAGACACAAGCATTGTCACATTATTTCATGTTTCCCTCAGTGGGAAATTCCCAAATACATCCTGTTTTTAAGTTGTATGCTAGAGGAATAATAGGCTTCTGGAGACAGATTAATTTATAAAGTGAAGAACTAAAATTCCTCCTTCAAAGATGTGACACTCATTTGAAGTCCTCACATTGTTGCAGGCACAATTGCTCCTCTCTGCTTTGTTTATCTCTAGGACTTGCATTAATTAGCACTTAGAAATGCTTTTGAAGAGTTTCATTCATCGAGTTTCTACTAAAACCATCTTTCAAAGCTCCAGCTGACCTCCTCCAAGCAGCCCACGCTGGAGGTTTAACCTCCTTGGATGCATCACTTTTATATTTTTTTGTCACTGCCATCAGCTCCTTTTGAAATAATTTTACATAGGCAAAAAAATAAAGCTTCAAAATTAAGCCACATAAATAACATTTATTTAGCATGTAATATGTAATAGAATGAATGTAACAATTGCACTTTGCAATTTCTGCCTCTTGAAACAAAAACATCTGGAGTTGTTTGAGGGACTGCTGCATTTTCCACTTGACAGGGAGGAGTCAGTCACTTTTTGGTTGTTGTCATCTCTGTGTTCTTTGTCCCTTTACTCTTTGAAATGCATTTCAGTTTCTTTTTCCTTATCTGTGGGCTCAGATTGAGATGTGCCCATGGAATCACAGAATCCACGGGCTTGGAAAAGCCCTCCAAGATCATCCAGACCAACCATTCCCCAGCACTGCCAAAGCCACCACTAAACCTTGTCCCCAAGTGCCACATCCACACATTTGTCCACATCTAAAGAGTACAAGGACCTGGATATTCAGAAATAATTGCAGCCCTTGGAGAGAGATGAGGGTGTGGGGCTGTCCCAGCTGGCAGAGGGTCCCTGCCATCCCCAGGTGACACTGCCTGGCACTGCCAGCACTGATCTGTTTTCCTTTTCCTTCTGAGTTTGCCTTGTCTTAAGGGACAAAGAGTTAAAACTTCTTCCCTCAAAGTGAACATTCCAATCTGGATGATAGGTGCTTTTAAACCAGAGGGAAGAGCGAAGGAGAAGAGAAATAAAGGAAAGTGCTGACTTTATTCTCAACCTGGGGAGTCCTAGGCAGTGAAGGGAAGCATCTCCCTGCCATGGCAATGTAGCAAATGTCAGGAGGAAAATGGTTATTTCTTCTCTCAGGCCCAGCCATCTGTCACAGTTATTGAGACACTCCTGCTCCACTAAGTCTTGCAAAACTCTCACTGAAGTTGGGAAAGCTGAGGTGTCTTAAAGCAAAACCCACTTTCAGCTGGCAGAAAGCAGGAGGGAGCCTGGAATCTGAGGCTTTTGAAGTGGAGATGCATTTTCATGGCTTTTTGTGACTCAGTCAGGATGCACAAGGCTGAGAACAGAATCAGAAGGGAAGAAGGAGAAGTGGAGGGCTCTGGGCTGTAACATTGGTCCAGCTCCTCTGGGGAGGGATCCCCTCTCCAGAGGGTGAAGTGGAGCTGCTGAGGGTTGGTTGTGAGGTGCCCACCCCATCTCAGGGATGCTTGGGAGGAGTGGTGATTTGCATTTTGATGCTATGGAAAATTGTTGATCACTGAAAGGCAGATCAGCCTTTCCTGGGGCTGCTTTTATTTACGAGGGAGGGTGTGATATGTGACTGTCCTAGTCCAGAGCCGACTGGAAGTCGTTCTGTTCTGGAGTCAACCCAGAAATTAATTTGCTTGTCTGAAAGCCAAACCTACCTTGTCTGCTCTCACGTGCTTTATTTACTGCTCCATCTTTTTGGAGCTCTTTGTCAATAGATTTACAAATACTGTCCGTTAGTGAGGAATTCTGAGGAAGGATTTTTTTTTTATATGGGATGTTTCCAGTGATCCTTCTACCTTCTACTTAATGTGCAATGTTTATTTATTGCCGTGTTGTATGATTGCAATAAACAATTGTAGCTGTCAGTTCCTTCTGATTAAATACCGTATTTGTTAAATAAATAAAATGATAGTAATGAACTGGGCCATTCTTTGCCTGTAATGTATGGCTTTCATATTTCTGACACTTGGGAAGATATATGAAATGCTGATGTGCAGGAGAAGGCTTGTAAATCAACGGGAGCTGGAAAAAATCCGGATCTGCTTCCTTGCAGAGGGTCATCTTTGCCATTAGGAGCTCTGAGGGCACTTTTGACTTCTCTCTGGGCCAAGAGGGGCTGGTCTGAGGAGGAAGCCGGGCCCAGAGGATTCTCATCAGGAATGGTCAGGGAAGGGTTTTAAGGCACAGGAGCTCTCTCAGGAAATGCAGGAAGATTTGTGTGCACAGTTAAGGGGTCAAGGTGCTGGAGCAGGATCACAGGTGGAGTCTCCATCCCTGTTCCTGACCAGCAGCACCCCCAGGGTGCCTCTGCTGCCAGGGTTGGTTATTGGTCCCAGCAGAGCCACAACTGAGGAGCAGGAATTTCTCCTTTCTGGCTGTAGGTAACGCCCAGGCACAACTGGCAGAGCCCCTCACACGCCCTTTTTAATGAAACAATTTGTTTTATTTTCATGCAAACTGAGCTGTGTTGTTTGGTGGTTAAACCACGGGTGTCTCTGCTGGTGGAGGCAAGGCGTTAAGTTTGGCTGCTGGAGGTGTTTCCAAGAGCTTCCTTGCAGCAGAGCTCAGCAATTCCCACCGACTCAGTAATTCATGTGCAAGGTGCTCTCACGCCTCCTCTTCATTTCATTCTCAGTATTCCACAGAGCAGCCTTATCTCCACCTATCAATTACGGTGCTATTAATTTATATCACTCTGTATATCTCTCTTACTTCGCTGTTTGTCACGTGCTTGCTTAAAATATGTCAACGTCCCTGAGTTGGGCTCTGCAAAATGAGGC
The DNA here is from genome assembly GCA_013389925.1 of Aegithalos caudatus. Lineage (NCBI taxonomy): Eukaryota > Metazoa > Chordata > Aves > Passeriformes > Aegithalidae > Aegithalos > Aegithalos caudatus. Next base: position 303,520 of record WEIU01022448.1, read on the forward strand.
CAGGACTGAGCACTGCGGGGTTATTTATGGGCAAACGCCACAACTGGGGCCTGCTGGTGGGTTTGTTGTTGGTTTTTTTGTTGTTTTTTTCTGAGAGGGCTTAAATAATGAACAAAAATAAGATTTGAAAAAGTTGTCAGAAGAGTACCCAGAGATACTGTGCAAACAGGAAGCGTTTTGATTATGTTCGCTGGTGCAAAATTAGTAAAAGAGTTTGAAATCGTCTTGTGCTTACAGATTCCATTGTTTTCAAAGAATAATTCCATCTATTTTAACATTTTCAAGTATAATTCCATTGGTAATAGCTCTTCCTTTGATTGTGAGCTGCGCTAATTGAAAGGTGTGGTGCAGTGTCTGTTTTGGCAGTTATGCTTATATCTTTTGTTTAAAAACTCAAAGTGTTGGCTTTCCTGTCCAGCCTTCCTTAGTATATTCTGTTTTGGTGATGTGATGACAGACTTACAGTGTGTTTCCTTGTGTGTATGGTAACAGATGTTTATGTGAATAACAGACTTTTTTATGAAGGCACACACTTTATAGCCAAATACTAATTAAAAATAATTGCATGTAAGCATTTTTGTTTATTCCCTGTTGTGCATCTTTAATCATTTGAAATCACCTGCAGTTGAAAACTGAGGCAAAGATTTGATACTGCAATTATAAGAGGCCATCTGACTCTATATTAGAAAGGAACAGCCACATATTTGAAGAGGAAATTATTACAAAAAGTGTGTGAATTCCTGCCCTCTTGGAATTTGCTTTTATACAGGATGAAAATACCAGCTCATGGTTTTGTTACTCTAATAGAAGTTTAAGGTATCTTATCTCCCAAAACAATCGGTTCTTGACTGACATCCTGTTCAGGACATATTCTGTGCACTAATAAGCTCATTACAAATATATTTTAATTAGACGTGTAACAGATGGTTCACAGTAAATACGGGCAGTGGTACTTTTTAAAGAATAGAGAGGAAAAAAAAACAAACCCACAGGTTCTTTTTAAGGACTCAGCATCTCGGGTTGGATTTTATCAATAGCTGATTGAGTTAAGCAAAGGGAAAATTACTGTCAAAAGCACTTGAAGTCATGAAAGAAGTAAAAACTGAACAAACCCAAAGAAAACCCACCAAAGGCAGCGTTAGCAGAAGTGTGTGTGTTCAATAAAGACCAATCAATACCAAAATGAAAGGGACATTTTCTCAGGCTTCCAAAACACTTTAATCTTTCCACAGAAGCAAGGCAGAGTTTTATTCCAGATCCCTCCTGTCGCTGACGAGAGGCCACACCACTTCTCTCCCTCTGCTTTCTGGATCTCCCCATCAGATCCATGAAATAAATCAAAATTAAGACCCAGGGCCTTTCTTTGCTCAGTTTCCTTTGCACAGCAGAATCTGTGGGAGGGCAGGGAAGGATCCCTGTCCCTGGAGGAGGGAATGTGCCATGGCCACCCCAAAGCAGATGTCCATGCTTGGGTTTCCCTGTGTTTCCTTGTGCCCAGGGTTGTTTCCCTGTGTTCCCCTGTGTCCATGATTGTGTTTCCCTGTGTCCATGCTTGTGTTTCCCTGTGTTTCCCTGTGTCCATGATTGTGTTTCCCTGTGTTCCCCTGTGTCCATGATTGTGTTTCCCTGTGTTTCCCTGTGTCCATGATTGTGTTTCCCTGTGTTTCCCTGTGTCCATGCTGGTTTTTCCCTGTGTTTCCCTGTGTCCATGCTTGTGTTTCCCTGTGTTTCCTTGTGTCCATGATTGTGTTTCCCTGTGTCCATGCTTGTGTTTCCCTGTGTTTCCCTGTGTCCATGCTTGTGTTTCCCTGTGTGTTTTCCTGGCTGGGATGGGATCAGGAGTCACTGCCTCACCTGCTGCAAGCCTTAGCTCCCACCTGATGCTCACAAATAATACAGCAGGTGCTAATAACTATAAATCCATAGGTTTGTGGATTTATGGAAGTCGTGGAGGTGCATCAGAGGGACATTCAGGTGATGGTTCTGGTTCTGTTAATTTTATGTCTTGTTTTCATGGAGGGGGCAATGGGAATGGTTGATCCAGCCCATGGTTTGAGGGTTCCCAGCAAAAGGAGGTTCCACAGAGAGGGAAATGGAGTAATTCAGATAAAATTCACTGTCATCCCTTCTGGAATTATACAATCACAGAATCATGGAATGGTTTGGGTGGGAAGGAACCTTAAATCTCCTCCTGCTCCACCCCTGCCATGGGCAGGGACACCTTCCACTACCCCAGATCTCTCCAAGCCCCATCCAGCCTGGCCTTGGGATGGCTTTTACCTGGAGAGGACCTTTGTGAAGCAGGATTGGGGTGGTTTGGAACAGGAAACAACTCCAAGTGTAGTGCAGCCTGAAGTTAGTCCTTCCTATTGATTTGAAGATGAGAATAAAAGGGTGACATCTCTTAAGGATATTTTCCTCCTCTGCTGCTCCACTTCTAGGGTGACATCGTTGCCTGTGAGCAAAGAGTCCAGTGACAATGTCCCACCCTTATGCTGGTCTGGTGGGAAACAGCTTTTAAATGTTTTAAAAAACCCACAAAAACTTAAAAAATAAAAATAATGAAAAAAAAATTGAAATAATTAAAATAATAAAAATAGTTAAAAAGCAAAAAAACCCACTAAAAACAAGAACAAGAACAAGAACAAAAATATTAACACAACTATANAATAAATAAATAAATAAATAAAAATATAGGAGATACAACTGATTGTTGTGTCCACAAGGATGTGCAGGAGCCCATCTGGATGTTCCCTGACTCCTCCAGCCTGTGCCACCACTGGGCTGTGGCTGCTCAGCAGGTGTGTGCCTCTCATCCAGTCCACCCCCACTGGCTGGACTATCCAATGTTATTGTTCTTTTTTTACCTTCTGGAACCTAATATCTTAGGGTAAACACAGCTCAAAGGAGGATCCAGCAGAAAAAAAAATAAATTATATGATATTTGACCTTTTTGTAGCATAACATTTCCAGAAAATATTATCTCACATGAGATTTCGTGTAGTAATGTTGGGATTAATTATGTGATAGATGTAAGTGCTTTTCACGGCGTGCTGGTGCAGGTAGGATAAAGCTGTCTGCACTTCAGGCTGCACAGCCACTTGTGAGCATTTTGGAGGGTCTGGAGAAACATTCCTGATTCAAAAGAACCCTACCAGGTAGTAAATACACCCTCAGCCAACAGGATGCCCTCGTAATCCAGCTTTTTTTTCCTGGATCTGCAGCTGCAGCGCTGCATAGAGCAGGTGTTAAAATCACTAATGGTAAATAACTGGCTAATTCTGGCTCTAACCTTAATTATCAGCTGTGCTACCATGTCCACTTCCAAACCTGTTCCCTGCTTTTGCCCTTTAAGCAGGAGCACATCAGGCTCACGGTGAGAGGCATTATGGGTGTCACTTAAGGTAAATGAGCAATTGTAAATTAAAGTCAGCAGAGGAAGGATGGGTTCTTTAACCACCTGAGCAGCTGCTGCAAAACAGAGCCACTGGGGGAGATGGTTCTGTCTGGTGGCCAACAATTGCTGGGTGTTATGGAGGTAAAAATTTATGTGTGCACAAATGATGGGATCTATTTTTAGAATGAAACTAGATCTCATCATGGTATATATATATATATATATATAAAGAGGTTTTTCAGTAGAACACGCTGTCAGGGGATGTTTGGATGAACTGGTTTGTGTGGGTAAGGACTGGTTAAGGACAGCTTCTCCTCACATCAGTGGAGCTGAGTGACTAATTCTGACCTACATTTCTTTATTAACATTAGGGGTGTTTTCCAGCTCTGACAGACAGGCTGGGCTTTGTGGCAGGTTTATCTTGGGATAATTTTTGGAGACAGAAGCTGTGGCTGCCTCTGGATCCCTGGAAATGTCCAAGGTCAGGTTGGACAGGGCTTGGAGCAGCCTGGGACAGTGGGAGGTGTCCCTGCCATGGCAGGGGTGGCACTGGGGGGGATTTGGGGTCCCTTCCAGCCCAAAAAGATTCCATGATTCTGTGATTCTGGTTTATATTCCACTGGAAAACGCAGGGGCTCAACTCCAGTGATAATTAGAAATAAAATTCCAGTTTAAATTTGAAAAGAGGTAGAATCTATGGGAGGCCCCAGTCCTTTTGCCAAGCTGATTCTGGAATAGTGGGGAGACAAATGGGGGGAATCATCCTGCACTGGGCTGGGCACCAGCTGGAGGTGATGAAGGAACCTGGACACATTAATTCCTTCTCAGAGCTCTCCATCCAAGGCTGGGTAACACCAGGATTTGCTATTTATGTGCAGGTGAGAGATGTGACAGAAATTATATCAGAAGTTACATCACGTTCCTCAGCTTTTCCCTGGATTTGACTGCTGAAGGTGGTGGAGGCACAATTTGCAGGCAGATGTACTTGGCAGCACTTGCATCTCTCAAGGAGTCAGTATTGACAACATTCCCAAAGACCTTTGGAAAAAAAATGTTGAAACTATGTGGCCTAATATCTGTTCCTTGCCCGGATCACATCTTATAAATTCTGCATCTTTCTGCAGTTACATCACAGATTACATTATTTATTTTGCAATGCAGCAAACACAGCCATGGAGAAATGTTTGACAAATGGCTTTTTGCAAATATCCCCAGAAAAAAAAAAAAAAAAAAGAGGAGTTTGTTATTGAAGTGCTTCATGAGTGATAGCATGGAAAAGTCCGAGACAGAAATACTCAAAATATTTTTTAATTTATTTATATGTGTTTGATCAGGCCTTTGAACTTTCCAACCATCCAAACCAAGTTTTTCTGCTTTATTGTTGTGCCTCCAGGGAATAAATGCCCAGTTACACGCTCAGATTGCACAGAGGCTGGGACAAAGTTCATTTCATAGAATATTTTAGACAAAGTAATTGTGGCACTAGAAAGTCCAGAAGTGGCATCAGATATTCCTGACTCCCTTCCATAGCAAAAAGTGTCAATGACTTTCTTATTTTAGGAAGAAAGGCTTTGCTATGGGGTAAAACTGGAAAATGAGAAAGGAATTATTTTTTTCTGAATTTTGGCTGCCCTTTCTGCTTTGAAGTTTGAAAACCCCTCCTGGTTTCATTATAATTTAGGTGTGTTTTGTTTGTAACTTGAAGTGATGTGGGGTTTTGCAGTATTTTAAGTGATATCACAACATCTTTGCACGTTTTACTGCCTTAGTCCTTTGTTCATTTTTATATCACACATTTGTTCTTTCCAGAATCCAACAAAACCTGTTTTAAGTGTGAATTGTTTCTTAGATGATTAAGATTTTTTTTAAAATTGAAGCAGAATTTCCTAAATTTTATCCATATTTAAATTTCCAGTCTTTCAGAGGGGCCTGGCTTGTTTCATGCACCAGCTGACAATCCCTATCCCGAGTTTATTCCCATTTTTCCTGCAGTTCTGTTGCTATTCCAGCTGTGCAGGGCGTCACACACTCCTTTAATTTTTTTGCTTCATCTGCTTCAGCCTGGGCTTGATGCATTCCCAGTCATTTAATATCATTTGATCTTTATCAGTGTGATCCCTGCAGGAATTTCAGCCTGGAATTGCCCTGCAAGGCCTGGTCATCCCCTCTCCCCCACTGACCATCCCCTCTCCTGCACCCAGGGATGATTTGCTGAGCATCCTTTCTTTTCCCATCAACTTTGAACCCACGTGCCAAAATTTACTGAAGGGCTTCTGTGGAATATATTTTTATTCTGATAGAAATAAAATTCTGACTGGAATTGCATTTCTAGGGAATAAACATTGGATGCAGGATTGATGATTAAATGATCTGCTTTTACTGCTGTACGTTAAAAAAGTGCTAGGAAACAAATTTAATTGTTTTTACAGTAAACATTTAATCTCTAATGGTGAAATGATTATTTATATGGGAGGGATGGAGCAGGGAATGTTTGGCAGTCGCAGAAGGAAAAGATGCTCACGTCATCCATCCTCTCACTCTGCTGGGGCTGTCTGGAGAGGTCCTTCCACTCCTCCCACTGGGACACTGATACTCAGCTCTATGCTTTATTTCTATTTAATTTTTTTTGCAGTTATCATTTCCCTAAACTCGTGTCAGAAAAGAACTGCAGCTTTAATTATTCCCTTCTTTTGATGAAGTATCTTAAAATAAACATTATGCTACTCTTCCCATCCTTTCCCTTTTTTCATTACTTATCCAACTCGTGCTGTTCATTAATCTTGGGGGTTTTCCATGACACCCTAATGGCTCCTGCTGCCCAGCAATCATTATCCCAGTGCAGCTTGTCACCAGCTCTTCCATCCATCAGCTCCTCTCATCTGTCAGGGCTGTGGCTCTGCCACTGCACCCGCCAGGCCCCTCCGCCTGCCCCGGCCACTGGAAATCCCCCAAATCCTCCATTTCTCATCCTGGGCTGCTAACCTGGTGTTAACCCCGCCAGATCCATAAAATTAAGGTTTGGGAGGACATAGTGTTGGTGACAGCTTGGGTGAGGGGCAGGTACTGGGATGTCTTTGCTGGTGTTTCACTTCTGCCCCCTGTTCTGGGTGAGGATTGCTGGGTTTTGCTGTAGACTTCCAGTTGTGCACCTCAGGGACTCAAAAAATGGGAAGCTGAGCACTGAATTCCATGAAAACAGCACAAACATATATTAATATATATAAATGCTGTGGGGTTTTCCCCAGTTCTTTCAGACTTGACCAGTTGCTGTGCCCAAAGTTTTCTCCTAGATCACAAAGTCTAGGAAAAAGGGAAAGCCAAGCCCCTGAATGAACACCATTCCCAAAAAGCTCAGATTCCCAAACAGAAATGTAAAATGTTGTGAAAGGTGGTTATGAACAACCAAGCAGCCTTGGGAAGAAGGATGGAGCTGCACTTGGGCTTCCAAGATCTCCCCACGTGCCTTCTGCCCTCCCAGAGCTGAGAGGATGCAGGATTCAGCCTGTGGATCTCATTGTGAGCTCCTTGATTATCCCAGGAACTCTCCCAGCTCTGCAGACCCCTTTGAATTGCAGAGGGCTTCAAGATGACTAAAGGGAAACCTTTTCCTTGTGCACAAAGTGTCAGCAAAGCCAGCGAGTGCTTTGGGTGGAGCATGTTCCACCCATTCCTTGACCACCCACTAAATTCCACCACAAAATCCTCTTTTCACCTCTCTCCTGCTTCTTCACCCACCCTGTTAACAATTTCTGGAAGTCTCTTGCCCGGAATCTCCCTGCTCCACCAGACTGTTGACTCCAATTTCATAAATGTGTAAGAAGTGAGCAAATTAAGTAGTATGAACTCTGACAGTCCTCTGACACTGCCAGTGTAGTGTACTGGCCCACACATGCTGTACAGCATAATGATTACATTACAATCTTGTGATATTATTCAAAATGACTTCAGATAAATGAATGATAAACTAGGGGTTATGCTTCCTTTATTACAGGGCTGATAAGGTAGCTAATCAGTGTCCAAGTATATGTCATTACATAAATTATGAACCGGGGTTTGATGTGTATTCCCCAAGAGCCGGCGCCCGAGTGTCATCTGGTGTGAGGCTGCAGCCTGAAAAATGAATTCTGAAAACAACAGTCAGGTTTGTTCCAACTGGATTAATAAATTACTAATAAATAACCTTAAAAGGTTGCAGGAGAGTCCTTTAATCTATTAGTAGAATATCCTACCAACGAGTCCTGTGTTTTCTTCTGTATCAAAGATCAACTTCCCATGCAAGGAGTTGAACCCTCACGGCCCCTCTGAAGGAATGATCATCTGACAGCTCTGCAAAGAAGAAATAAAGCATTCAGATTGCTCTTCTCCTGCCTGGAATGAACCCAGAGCACTTGGGAAAGCCTCATGGACAGGACTGGACCCCTCTGTAAACCACCAAAGTGTTTTTGGCAGTTGGCAAATGCAGCTTCTGCCCATCCATCCCTCTCTTCTTCTCAGCGTGGATGGACCTCAAAAGAAAGATGAATCCAGCAGAATTACTGAGGTTGGAAAAGTCCTGTAAGGTCATTGAGGCCAACCATAAACCATGATCTTCTCCCCTAATGCATCCTCTCTGAATATCACTTGTGTGAAATCACCCAGCAGGAGCTTTGCTGACTCAAATGTTTTACCAAAACCTCTGCTCAGACCTGATCCTTTCAGCTCATGAGCTGCCCCTCCAGTGCTCCACGTTTTATTTATGGGGAGTAAGAGGCCCTAAACTGCCCTGCTCTCTAGACAAACTAAGATTAAAAGTAGATGTTATTTGAAAACTTGATTCTATACTTTTCTGAAAAATACTCCAAAATCCTATGAACCAGAAGCAATGTAGGCTTTTCCAAGAAACTTTATAATATGAAAAGACCTTTCTGTTTCCCCCCCTCCCCACAGTTAAAACTGTTTAGGCAAAGAGGAGAAAATGCTTCTATAGGACAGATGTTTTCTGTTGAAGGCACTTTTTGAATGCATTTGACCATCTCTGTGAGCCCACACCCTCCAGAAATGCTGAGAGCTGAGGGGACAACATTTGACTGCAGTTACACGGACACAAATCCACTACACTCAGGTCTGTCAGTCTGACAAGACTTCCAGCTCGAGTTCATCTTAACTGCAACTGAACTGAGCACGTTTGAGTGAAGATTGACTTACAGAGCACTCGGATTTACAGATACTCCCAGCAATGTTTACACAGTTCTCTGGGTGTTTCAGCTCTAATCCTATTGCTATCAGAATTCAGTTTAAACCTTATTTTTCATTTAGTTGCTGAAATATGGTTGGAGAGTCACTTGTGACTTGAACGAGCGTAAGAGAGAGAAATGGGGCTTTTCCTTTTATTGGTGCCAAGGTGGAGCTGCTCCTGCAGTGCCCACAGGGATGGGTGAGATGTAGGATGATGATGTGGGAATAACCTAATTAGGCATTTTGAGTGGAAATTTGCTTATCCTGGGCTGTGTTAGCAGTGGAGCTTGGTCCTCCAATGGGTGAGCATCTTGTGTCAGGATGAGGAGGAATGGACTCAAAGTGAGAGTAGGTTCAAATTAGACATTAGGGAAAAATTCCTTAGCTTTTAAATTAGGAATTAAATTAGGAATTTTAGGTTAGAAAGTTTCTTAATTAGGAATTTTGAATTTTTAAAAAGGGTGGGGAGGCCCTGGCACAGGTTGCCCAGAGAAGCTGTGGCTGCCCCATCCCTGGAAGGGCTCAAGGCCAGGCTGGATGGAGCTCCAAGCAAAACCTGGTTGCACTTAATACATTCAAATTACTTTCACTGATTATGATATGTAAATGTAAGCAGAAGGCATCTCCTAAAAACTCTTCCAATATCCCTGTCTCAGGCTTTAAGGACACAGCACCAACTTTTCCCAGGAGTTGTTTCTTTGGGGCTCAGTTGTTTTAATTTATGTCAGAGGTTCCTGAGTCACTCCGGGTGATGCCAGCAGTGGCTCCAGCCCTCGAGCCCCTCTTGCCTGACTGAAAACAAGACAAAGGCAGTGAAATGGAAGAAGACAAAGAGGGAAACAGTAGCAGCAATCAGGTAATGCTGTGTGCTGACTGAGATCTGAGCCAGGTGGCTCTGAATCATCTGAAAGGACTATTAAAATTTAATTCATGGAACGCTGTACACTCTGATTGCTCCTCAACCATCAACAATTTGTCCACTTTTTTGCAGCTGTCAGAGCCATCTCGGAGACTGATGAGATTTGGATGTTTTGAATAAACATCTAAATTGTGTGTGTTTACCAAAATCAAATCCCAAAGTACGCAGAGCTCTCTGATCATTAGTGAGAACTCATCAGCCGTAAGCGAGAGATCAGTTCCTTCACTTTAGCTCTTCAAAAAGACTCTCTTCTGGAAAAAAGAGCAGCAGGAAGTGAAAATTGGCCTCAACCAATACATAAATAGGTTTTGAACCCACCACCTGCCCAATGAAGGTCACAGCAATGGTGAATGAGGGTCCCCACATCCTCATCCTCCCTTAGCTGGGAGTCTCTGGAACTTAATATTCATCAGATGAAAAAATGATTCAGGAAAAACTCTGAATAGGGAAAAATCTGGCTTAAATGGATTAGCTGTGCATAGCTCAGTTGGCACATTTTGTGTGTCCTGTCACTATCTGCCCATCCAAAAAATCACAGCTCTGTTCTGTAATCCACCTTCAAGTACTGCAAGGCCACAACACCTGGAGCTTCCTTTTCTCCAAATAAACTGCAAGGTTTTAGGGCCAAAGCACCATTTGCTCTGCAAGCCCAGGGCCTGTGGGTCATGCACAGAGTTCTGGGTGGGATGACTTGTCGTGGGATGCTGAACTTAGATGCATCTGCAGCAGTGTGGGGATGTCCCACCAGCCAAGGGTGCCTAGAATTGGGTTCCCACATCCTGAAAAAAATCACCAGAAGTCCTTTGAGTCTTTAATCCAGCCATAGACTGAGAACTGCAAACAGGATCTTTGTCAAAGAACTGCTAAAAAATGAAATGCAAAAGCAGAACAACCCCTTTATCCTCCAGAATGATGATAAATGGCAGTTTGAAAGTAGAACAATTCATTCTTGGGTAGAAGCACAGGACCTGAACTGGGTATATATTTTTTTCACTCTTGGACTATTCTCATCAGTTGCTTCATGCTCGTATTAATAACAATTAATTATAATTTTACCCTGATAGAACTATGTTGACTGAAATAGAGTCACACAGGGGATTAATTTGGTCCAGGATACTTTTTCCATCACTGCATTTCTCGCTTGTGTTTTTTTTCAGAGCGTCATTAGAATAAATTAATTCGAAAATTGTTAATTGTTCAATTGTTAATTGAAAAGTTAATCTTATTCTCCAGATTCTCCAAACAGAAAACCTCTGATTCTTCTCAGCAAATATTTACAGCCCGGGACTCGGGCAGTGAGTGAGGATGCGGCCGCCACGACGGGAGGACAATGGAAATTTTTAAACCCAAACATGATATTTACAAAGTCTGTTGCACACAATGGACAATATTGTAAAAGAAAAATATAATACATGTGCACAATAAGGTGAGAGCAAATACGTTTTCATTTTTTATTTTGTTGACTAGCATACAAGGTTCTAAAAAGGGATTTTTTTCCTCTCCCTTTGTGAAGAACGCACTACAGATTTACAATACTATATTCCACTGTATACATTTGCTAACAAAAAATACCACTACTGTATCCACACCAGTGACAAATCTGCCAGGAAGTGACTAGTTGATATGCCTTTTTATTACTGCAGCTGCCTTGTTTTTTCTAGTCAAAATAAAAGAAAATCACAGGATCCTTAAAATAATAGCTGACAGCAGGTAGTTACTGAGAAATGCATGTCCCTGGCTCTTAACTTTGTAGCATCCATCCAGATGGCAGATTAGAGGCTGGGATCTGCAGGTTGGTGACAAATACATGGGTAATAGCATTCAGCTTGCCTAACTGTAAAAGTGAATTCACTATTCCTCTTTGATTGTAGACCTGACATGTCAGATGAGAGGAGGCTCTGGAAGAAGCTGCCAAAGCAACAGGACAAATAAATGCCAGACACAAGCGCTGCTTGATGTAGGATTACAAACACTGTACCCATCATCAATTCAAATTTAGCTGAGATGTAAAGCCAGCCGTGGGGGAACGTCGCAGCAGCAGCAGGAGCACGGAGGGCTGGCAGCACCTGGGCATGGATACGGGAGCATGGAGCCCCCAAAGGCCTCTCCCTGTGGAGATTGGGTTTGCCAGGAGAAAGGAAAGCTCCTGGAATTGCCCTCCTGACATCTGGCACATGGGGTGCTGGGGAGCTTCTGCCTGATTTGCCTCTCTGCCCTTCCCTTGGCTGTGTTATCCATCACTGAACTTTGGGACAGCCCTCAGACATCTCACTGCTTCTCATTCTACTTTTTTTTTTTTTTTCATTTCCTCACACTGATTTTCCCCTTTAACCCACTTTTTTGTTGTTGTTGTTTTCCTGAGAAGCACAAGACCAAGCTCAGGAATCAGGCAGTGCCAGCTTGGTCCTCATCTCTTCATGCTGACTTTGCACAGGGAGTCTTCCAGACCCCAATTACTCCAGCCACTAATTAGCTGTGGAGGCCAGCTAAAGCTCTCTGGGTTGGGCCTCACCCTCTGCATTAGTCACAGGGCACAAATCCCATGTTGGGGGTAATTTTCGCTTTTCTTGCATGGAAAAAATCCTGCTAGGAGCATAAATGATGGTTTCTAGGGCTTTCAGTGATCCCAGTGTCACACAGAACACTTTCAGTGCTGGGGCTGGGAAGAAGATGCTGAAAAAGGCAGACCAAGCTCCCATACTGTGGGAGGAACTTTATCCCAATATTCCTATTCCACTTCTTTTGCACTGTTACGTTATCAAAATAAAAATATAATGTCTCCTGTAATTTTTACATGTCTTGTTTGTGCAATGAAGATGAGGAGTGGAATTTTTGGTGGTGGTTGGGAAAAGGCAGGTAGGGAAAGACTTTATTATAATTAATCACAGCTCAGGGCTTCACATTCAGAGTTGCCTTCAAACTCCAGGCTGCTTTTCCTTTGCCAGGAATAAAGCACTATCCATCCAAGCCAGCTTTTTAAAAGTAAAGGTTATGTAAATCTCAGGAAATCCCACTTTATATATGGATTTGTTCAACAGGTATATGTAAGATAACGTGAAAAAACACAGCAGATTAAAAAAAAACCTGTTTAAATAGAATAAATAAGTATAAATGCATATTCTAAAATGTCTATTTGTGGTTGTGTATTTTGCCTCGACTTGTAAGATCCTCTCTTCCTATAGAATCATGGAATATTCTGAGTTGGAAAGGACCCATCAGGATTATCCTGGCCCTGCACAGACACCCCACCAATCCCACCCTGGGCATCCCTGGGTGTCCAAACTCTCCTGGAGCTGTGGCAGCCTCAGGGCTGTGCCCATTCCCTGGGGAGCCTGGGTAGTGCCAGCACCCTCTGGGAATGAACCTTTCCCTAAATCCAACCTAAACTGCCTCTGACACAACTTCAGGCCGTTCTTGGCAGCTTCTTTACACCACTGCTTTTGCTCTTCTGTCCCCCTGTTATTACATATATGACAAATTGTATTGAAAAGCCAAACACAAGAAAGATGATGAAAGCTCAGGGCCAAACTGCTGACTAAAATCTTCCAAAAATCAAGTCCCTCCTTCTTGATCATTGAGGAATTTGCTGGGAATGCTGCTCAGCTATCACTCACACCCTGAATAAAGTAATCCCTCTTGTTTTGTCCTTCCTCCAGCTGGACTTGAGTCCCCCCAGCCCATTTTCCCAGGGTGCAGGAGTCCCAGCAATGAAGGTTAAGTTGTGCTTTACATCTCATAGGTTTAAGGTTGTATTCTGGCTTAAATCAGGGGATTTAAAGCCATGTAAACTGAAGCAGAATTTGGCCTAACTCTGTAATCTTTGCTCAAAATTAAAGCTCAGATGAGAGCTTGAGGAGAATGAGCTTTTTTTGGTTTTGTCGTTGCATTAAACCCTTATCTTCCCCATCTGAAAAAGCTTTTGCAGATCAAGCAGACCTGCAGATCCATCAAATTTCTCTGTGTTGCTTCAGTGAAAAACAAGGATTATTCTATTTAGATCAACAAGCTGAAAAGTAATACAGAAAAGTCAAAATTCAAAATCTATTTAAGAGAATACAGGATAATGACTCTATCTACCAGATTTTGTACTGATAAAGTTTTAATGTTTCACTTAATTTGCTCTGGTATTTAAAGCACAGCCCTTCCTCACCTCCCCTTAGCACCTACACAAAGTTTCTTCACTGAAGATCTGCTTTTCCCAGAGCTGATTTATTGCCCACAACTCTCAGTGTTCCTGCACAATTTTTATCCTAACTGATACTGATGCTCAAATAATTCTGTTTACCAGCTAGTCATCTAATCATGGCTTTACATAATCATATTTATATTAAGGAGATAGGAACAATTAACTTTGTTTTAAGTGTAGTTATTTGAAATACAGTAGTGGTAATATCTGCCAGAAGCAAATAAACATATTAGCAGGAAATGCTTAAATGATCTGGATAACCCTATGAGCCAGCATAGCAGGTGGTAATATCCTGTTTTTAAATTACATTTCAGCAAGTGAACATAATAAATCCTCTTGTGTTATATATTTCGCTGGTAGCAACTTATACTCACATTATTCTATTTGACCTCATTACTGCTAATCATTATCACATTTTTAATAGCTGCCACAGTGAGTGAAACAGTTAATACAGTATTTCTTGCCGAAAGAGAGCCTGTCAGGTTATTGATGACAAATTAAAATTAATAAAGAAGATCTGTGTTGAATTTGAGGGAATGGAATAACTGCGAGCATCCAGATGATTGGAAAGGCCTCTGGGGTACTCTGTGAAGAGTAATGTTTTTGGTGTACGTGTATTGTCTTGAAAGGAACGCTAAAACTGCCAAATCTCTGCTTTTGCCTGGAAGACTTCCTGAAATAGGAGCTGTATTCTTTTGGCCCTCATCACATGTAATTTATCCCTGGGAGAGTTATTTCCTGCTCTGCACACCTCCTCTGGCTGCTGCAATAACAGCCCGTTGTTGGGGCTCCGCGCTTTTATTTACCTCGCCGAGATTCTTTACAAGAACCATCACTGCCAGGGCCAGATGAGGCAGTAAACAAGTAGAACTCCAATCCTGAATTCCTGCCCTGCCCCTGGCTGGAAATTTAGCCTGTTTCTATTTAGTTAAAACTTTCTGGGGCTCTCCAATCCCCCTCGCAGCGGCGGCGAAGCATCGCTGCCCCGTGTCTGACGGCGGGTACCGGGCGCCCGCTAACTGGTTTGATAAAAAATTAATGCATTTACATATCCTCTGAATGCTCCTGCTCGTGTTTATGAGAGGTGAGGGCTCTGTGGGGAGAGGGCAGCGTGGTGGGAGCCATTCCCTGTAGAGGAGGGGCCGTTCAAGGCCATCCCCAGGTCCTGAATTAATTGCATGTCGCGGTATTAGCTCAGTCCTTAGCAGACAGGAGCCCACGCCGCGGAATCACCACACATAATTTTGACTGTGCCCAGGAGGCAGGCCAGGGAGACTGAATTATCTCTCACCAAAAGAGAAAGTAGTCCTCTGAGGTCAACGGCGGGGGTCGTCGGTGGGTCAGCGCACAGAAACGCCCTAAAAAGGGAAAAAATAATGGGCCAATTACCACACGTAAGCAACTCCTGCAGAATTCCTCCACACAAAGGGGTTTTCTTCTGGAATAGGGAAGGAACCAGCAGCAGGTAACAGAGGCAGCATTGCAGGGAGGCACTCACATGGATTTCTTGGAAAGCAAAAGAGAAGGGGTTGCCGTTAATTGCGTGGGAGGCGTTAAGTGGCAGAGCTGCTGCAGATTCATCCCTGTTTTCTCAGAGCATGAAACAAAGCTCTGGTGGGTCATAGGCTCTGCTGGTCACTGATATTGGTACACTTTGCCTGTAAAAAGGTGATATTTTAACTCTAAAACATCACCCAAATGAGGAGCAGACAAAAATAGGGTTGTTCCTTTTTGGAGTTACATTTCTTTTAGGAGTTCTTGAGAAATATCTCTGTTTGGAGGGGAGAAAAAGTGGAATTATGGACTTGGGAGTTGTAGAGAAGTGGAGCAAGTTTGACAAGTAAAAACTCTGCCTCAAGGTTCAACTACAGCAAACCCTTTCCCCACCGCTGGCCTGAGACATGATCCTTTTGGAATCCTGGCACTCAGCAAGTGGATATGCAATTAAAAGATGTCAGGGGAGGTTTAGGTTGGAGAGCAGGAAAAGGTTCATCTCCAGAGGGTGCTGGCACTGCCCAGGCTCCCCAGGGAATGGGCACAGCCCTGAGGCTGCCAGAGCTGCAGGAGAGTTTGGACACCCAGGGATGGCCAGGGTGGGATTGTTGGGGTGTGTGTGCAGGGACAGGAGATGGACTCAGTGATCCTTGTGGGTCCCTTCCATCTCAGGACATTCCATGATTCTGTGATTTGGACCTCCATCTGCACCTGGAGATGCAGCTCCTCACTCAGGATGAGAGGGCACTGGGAGCCCCAGCACTGAAGGCAGAACCTGTGTGGTTGACAAACACCACTCCAATTGCTCTGCTGCTGAAATTTGAAATAAAAATAGAGGAAATGAGGAGTTAATTCAATTAAACATTTTCCCACCCACATTTTACCTTTCCTCACCACTCAGGGGAATCATTCATGGAAAGTATATCACCAGCAGACTTATTTTTACCATTATTTTTAACTTAATGAGTATACCTTCCACATCAGAGGGAAAGTACAAAGGTTAAATTTTACATTAAGAGCACATTGCAACATGGTATGCAAATATCCCTATGCAAATCTAGAGCCGGCAGAAGATAAATGTGTTATATTTTTAACCAGTTAACTATGACTGTGAAGTATGGTGCAAGATATTCAGTAGTTTCATTTTATATCTTTCTTGTAAATAATGCATAAAGTATGTAGATGTTGTCAAAATATGATGAAGCTATTAGCTTTATAGTTTTCATAGTTAAGAATGTGTTCAGCATGTAGCTTCTAATAACTCATTTCCAAACGCAGACACCATTATAAAATATTTCTTGTTCAAGTGAACGTTATCATGTGACATAATGATTTTGCTTAAAACCAAGTTAAATGAGGAGTAAAATTAAACAATATTGCATGAATTGTGTTTGACTAATTTTGTGTCACATTATATTAGCCGAGCTTTCAAAATATGTGTTAATGACAAATAGTGTAAGCCCCTAACATACTTTATATGTCTGTAAAACCACCCTTAAGTCATTAGCTTTTAAAGGTTCATTTTGTTTGCAGTTTTTGTAGCCACTGGCTTTTTAGTGATTACTTTTGTCTATGAAACTAGACATGATTAAAAAAGAGATATTTTACATAAGTCTTTGGGACTTATTGCCATATTATGGGGGCATAGTGTGTGCATTAAAACAATGCCTAATAATTGATGAGCTCCACACTTTGGAGGTAAACAGAGTTAAGGGTGAATTTTAATGTTTACATCGTATTTACATAAGAATCACGCTGAGCTCTTAATCAACAGTTTGGTTTTTTTTACATCTGGATTTATCCCTTCCCTGCTACAAAAATCTTTCGTTCCAAAGGCAGCAAAAAGTATTACAGATCCCTGGGTTTAATTCAAAAATTGTGCAATCAGAGAACCTCAGAATGGTCTGGGTTGGAAGGTCTTTGAAGATCCTCTCATTCCACCTCTGCCTTGGGCAGGGACACCTTCAAACCAGCCCAGGTTTTCCAGTGCTCCATCCAGCCTGGTCCTGGACACTTCCAGGGATGGGACAGCCACCAAAATACCCACATTTGTTCCAATAAGTGCTTACTTTTGATGTGTTTTAAGTCCACCAGAGTTTAACAGTGGGGACTTGCAGCACAAGTGGAGAAGCTTCTTTAAAGTTCTTGTCTCTGGGGTGAGACTGTATATGTTATATTCATTATATTAAATAATATAAAACATTACATGTTTTATATATAATTATATTAATAGATATAAAATATCAAAATATACACACACATATATATGTGTGTATATATTTATATGTAGGGAATATATGTTTGTATATACATTTATGTATATACAGATATCTGTATAAATTCTATATATGTGTATATAAATATTCTAAAATTCTATAAAATCTATATATGTGTATATAGAGATAGAGATAGACATCTATATATTTATTATATATTTATTATATATTGAGAGGCATAGATGTTATATATATCTCTATCTATCTGTCTAAAGGGATCACTTTGCTAAAACAGAGCAGGTTAAAACCTGCACCAGATTCTTTTCTGGATAGCACTTTGGACATATCCAAGTCTTCACACCCTAATGGACATCTCCAGTCTTTATTCAGCCATTTCCCTGATTTTGTGTGTTATCTTCTGCCCCTCTGTGCCACCACAGGGATTTCAGTGAGGTTTCCCAGTACTGCTCACTGGGAAACACAAACTGGTCTTGCAGTGACACCAGGGCCAGGCAAGGACAACCCCAGCTCCTGAGCCTCTCCTCAGAGGGAAAAAAAAAGACTTTATTTGGTGATCTCTTCCTATATATATTTAGTTATTAAAAAAAAAAAAAAAGGAAAAAAGCCCCTCCCAATGGACTGGGATGATTCTGGGTGGCTGTGGGAGGTAAGGGCAGGACACTGGGGGTGGGAAGGGGCAGGAGGAGGCAATGTGGTGTTTTTCAGTCTTTCAATGCTCAAGTTCTTTGATAAAATCTTCATTCTGCCCACCCTACCCCAGTGCCTTAGAAAGCTACAGCTTTATCTCCAGAATTTTCCCTCTGGACACTTGTCAGAACAAAGAGTATGGACTTTGCATATCATTTATCCTCTTGTATATAAGGAGCTTGTCACATCTTAATGTTGAACCTCACCAGAGAGCAGACCTCTGGAGCACTCCGAGCTCTGCTTTGCATTTGGGTGGGAAAAGCAGATCCACAGGGCTGCTCTGGCTCCTGCTCAATCCATGGCTGTGCCCCTGCTGTGCCACACGTGCCATGGGCACCCTGCCATGGAAGAGGGGCAGCAACAACCTGGGGAGCAATGGAAATCCCTTCTGAGTGGGCAGATTCCTTTATTTGCTGCTTTCATCGAACTTCTGGTGTGCTTTTGTAGCATGGCCATGATGTTAAAATGGCTAAAATTGCTTCTCTGGCAATTCAATAAGGGTATGGAGCTGGTGCATCCTGCTTTGGAAAATTAAACAAAAAAACCCCCCAGTAATATAACATTAGCAAATGCCCTGATATAATGCCATGGTTTGAACTCAAAACTTTCAGAATGATGTGTGGCCATCATTTTCTGTGGAAGAAAGAGTTTATTGTCCCCAAGGAGAGTTGTCCTGGCAGGATACAAGGATGTGGATCCTGTGGCTGAGGAGGGAGAGGCTCTCCTGAGTCCTGGCCACTCATCCAGGGCTGAGGTCCCAGGGTGGCACCAGACTGGAGAAGATGCTCCAAAAGTGCCAGGGGCTGAAGAAATGGGACATTAACATCCCTCTGCTCTTTTGGCTTCTGAAAGTAGAGGTCACAATGAAGATCTTTTACAGTGGGAGGAACTGAGCACTGCTGATAGAGTGATCAGTGAGAAGAGATGATCCTCAGCCATTAGGGATAACACAGCCTCTAGCTGAAGATATTTCCTTATCCATGGGGCTTTCCTGCATTGTGCTTGGCTCTTTGCATGCCAAAATATTGAATAACAGAATTTTCTGACCAGGAGAAGCACATTCTGAATATTGGAGGGTTTTATATGAGGTCCCTTCACTTTGCTGAGTTCCAGATTATTCAAGTAGGAGCTCTGTGGGCTTCCTGACAATTTCCACAAGAGAAAAGCTGCCAAGGAGCTCTTTGAACAGCAGAATGGCTGGAGATGGACCTGATTATATTGGTTAATACTCTGCTGACTCCTGATTAATACTCTGGGTTGCACTGGTCCCCAAGCAGCAGCAGCTCTGCCACAGTGGCA
Organism: Aegithalos caudatus; assembly: GCA_013389925.1. NCBI lineage: Eukaryota > Metazoa > Chordata > Aves > Passeriformes > Aegithalidae > Aegithalos > Aegithalos caudatus. The sequence continues at coordinate 322,953 of WEIU01022448.1, forward strand.
CCCTGAGCTGACTGAACTGGTTATTTCCACAGCTATTGCTGGGAGATCAGCAGGAGAAAAACAAAGCAGGTGAAATGGATGGCTCACAGTCAAGCTGTTTAAATATTTATAAAACACTTAGCTAAGATTCAGGATCCATTTAACATAGCCAAATTTGATATGTTAAGGTGAATAATTACTCTTCTGCAGTACCATTCCACTTATTTATTTATTTAGTCCTTATCATCAGATCACTGCTTTGTCAATGACTTGGAGAAAGATTTGGAAAGTCCTGTATTGTCCTTGGATCAGGCTCTAAATGATCATAAAATGTCAATCTGAAATTAGGACATTTTTTTGGAAAGACTTGTTGATTTTCTTCTCTGTGTTGAGATCAGAACTTGGAAGTGAAAAAAGAAAAGGAAAAGGAAGAGGGTGAATATGAAATGAGAGAAGAGAAGAGAAGAGAAGAGAAGAGAAGAGAAGAGAAGAGAAGAGAATAAACTCTTATCTGCCCAAACAAGATCATTTCAAGGCAAAAGAAAAATCAGTGATTTATTTCCAAATTGGAAAATCACAATGTTGTAACAAGAAAGAATCCATAAATCCATTTAGAAATAGCCTTTAAAATTATGATAAAAGCTGTCATTTTTTTTAGAATGCAAAAGTTACATCCAAAGGAAATTATTTAATGTTTTAAATTCACCAGTGCTCCCCAGACCCTGTAGTACAGCCCAGTGTATGCTTAGGAAGAGCTACTTCATCTATTTAATTAAGAGAAACTACTATCAAAGCAGATTTTGCATTTAAAATTCGTGTTTAAACTTCTCACAGATTAAGTGAGCTTAAACAGTTGCTATTCCTGACTTTAACAGCATTATAAAATACATTAGAGATTGAGAGGATAAAATTCTGCCATGTTAGGTTATAACCTAACTGCTATTTGCAGTTGTAAGGACTACTAATGGCGCAGGGACAAGATTTATTATAGTAAAGACATCCTGCTTAACATTACCCTTGTCATTCCATTAATAATGACTGCTTATGAGCCATCTCCTTGGCATCTTTGTTGTCCTGAAAACTTAAAACTCACAGCACAATTCTTTACGATGTGCTACATTGCCCCCTCTGGGTATTCCTGACCATTATCCCATTTGGTTATATTCAAAACTGCTGCCTCCTGAGAGAGCATTAGGGCCGACCTTTAACCCTGCAATATTCTTGGTTCAAATGGCGTAATAACATGTAGTGAATATTTACAAGCATACTTATACCATAATAGAGTACTGCTGTGAACATTAGCACATATTTTCTGCTCAATCAGGCTTTGATGTAGAGCTTGGCTGGTACCCTGGAGAAAATGCAGTCCCCAATAAGCTGTGCCTGTGAAACACCCTTGAACCTCCACAGCCCCTGCCAGGCAGAGCTCTGCCACGCAGGGCAGCAGGGACAGGGACTGTCCCCTGCCCTGTGCCACCTCCAGGGCTGGGCCACAGCCCCTCCTCTGCTGCCTGGGAGCTTATGGGCCTTGGGAAAAGGCGATCTCAGCCAGGAAAAGGGGATCAGGGGCGTGGAATATCCTGAGGTGGATCAGCAGGGTTCATCCAGCCCTGCTCCAGGCCCTGCTCAGGGCATCCCAGCAATCCCAACCTGTGACACATCTGGGAGCCCAAACCCCCTGTGACCACTGCCCTGAGAACCCTGTTGAGTGCCCACTGTGACCTGAGAGCAGAGATCCTGGTGATTCCAGGAGCAGAGATCCCAGGAGCAGAGATCCCTGGTGATTCCAGGAGCAGAGATCCCAGGAGCAGAGATCCCTGGTGATTCCAGGAGCAGAGATCCCTGGTGATTCCAGGAGCAGAGATCCCTGGTGATTCCAGGAGCAGAGATCCCTGGTGATTTCAGGAGCAGAGATCCCTGGTGATTTCAGGAGCAGAGATCCCTGGTGATTCCAGGAGCAGAGATCCCTGGTGATTTCAGCAGTGTTTCCCTGCCCTCTCTGTTCCCTGAGTGGCCCTGGGGGTGATTCCATGGCACACCTCTGACTTTCCCCTTCCCTCTGCATCCTGGCCAGTGCCACCCTCCAGGGGCTCTCCTGTCCCCTCACCTGCCCCAGATGTCCCAAGGGAGAGCCCTGGCAGTGCCCTTGTGGATGGGTTTGATCCCAGAGCACCATCCCTCCCTGCACATCCCACACTGCCCATGCCAGGACGCTCCATGGGAATTGCTCTCCAGCCCTTCCCATCTTTTCCTCCCCTCTCCTGCCTCCCTAAAGAGCTTCAGCCTCCAGGGGCAGAGTTCCAGCCCTCATGGAATGTGCTGGCAGATGATAATTTCACCACAGCCATGGGGATTGCACTGAGGGCCCTTCTAGGTGAACATCTCTGCTCCTCTCAGAGGAGGGAGTTTTGGATTCCACACAGCCTCGTGTCAAGCTGTTATTGACAATTAACATCCTTCCCTACCTGGCTCCTGTCCTGCCCTGATCACTGTGGATCCACCTCCTCCAGCCCAGCTGTACCAACCCAAAATATCCCCAAAGCCTTTTCCTTCTCCACTTTCCCTGTGGCCAGTATTACCTGTCCCTCACCAGCCATCAGCAAATCCCTCTGGCACTGTCCCCTCCTGGGTGGAGACAGTGGGGTGTCCACAGAGGGTCCCTGCCTCAAGCCATGGGGATTGGAACAACCTGGAGCATACCAGGGGGTTGGAATGAGATGATTTTTTAGGTCCTGGAAGGGACTGTCCAGGGATTGGGTGATGGAGTCCCCATCCCTGAAGATGCTCCAGGAACACCTGGATGTGGCACTCAGTGCTCTGGGTGACAGGGTGGGGATTGGGCACAGCTTGGACTCAGTGGTCTTGGGGTTGTGTTCCAACCTCATTGACTGTGTGATCCTGTGATTCTGTCTCTTCCAAGCCAAACCTCTGTGGAATTCCATGATTCTATGTAGTGTATGACTTCTGAAATGTTTCATCACACTGATGAAAACCAGGGCACGAAAAAGGTCACTCAGCCAGGTTATCTCTTCAGTATTAATTCAAGTGTGGGTTTTTCTAAGTTTATTCCCCTCCATCACTGTTTTCTCCTTCCTTAAGGACAAGACAATTACTCCTCATTTGTTATAAACCCACTTTTGCCGTGCTTTGCTCTCTGTTCCCTGTTTCTGTAACGTGCCCTGTGGAGATTTGATTGCCAGTGCAAGTGGTTTTCTTGTGAAAGTTTTCTGATTTTCAGGGCTTGGAGAAGAAAGGGTCACCCCTCAGTTTTGTTGGTTTAGGAGTGTGTTGTTAATCTGCTTAGAAGAGTCCAGCACAGAGGTAATGTGAGCTTTTGAAAGAAGAGTCTCCTGTGGTTATAAGAAACTTTGACTGGGCAATATCTGTCTGTCTCCAGCCAAAAAAAAAACCAGAATAAACCTTCCTTATTTTCTTGGTGTAACTTATAAACCCGTTAGTTTTTTGCATTAAAATCTTCCTATACAAAGGAGATGTCCATTTTTTGATATTTTATTCATAAGATCCCTCAAGGTGTCATTGAAATTCTCTGAGTCTTTCATCAGCATGATCCACTCTTGGAGGGTACACCTGCACAATAGATGAAATGCTTGTCCTCGGAGAATAATGGCAGCCATCCTGATATTAATTTGGTTCCAAGTAATTATCAAGTTCATATCTTTCAGTTTGCTGGGAAACTTTTCCTTCCTTTTGACTTTCTTCCCTTTTTTTTTTTTTTTTTTTTTTTTTTTTTTTTTTTTTTTTTTTTTTTTTTTTTTTTTTTTTTTTTTATTCCCTTTCTGTTCTAAATAGAATTAGCTGGGCTTGTTAGTGCTGCTCCATAGACTGATCCTCTTCTCTGGGACTTGGGGTTGATACCTTCAGCCAGGAATTTTTTTGGCCTGAAATTATTTTTATTGTGTGTGTGTGAGGATCAATAATGGACCACACAGGAATTGGCACCTGATGGGGGTAGTCAATGCTGTAGGAAAATAAAATGCCCTTTATCACCTCTGTGCAGGTGTTTCTCTGTCAGTCACAGCCTTGTGAGTGGACAACCAGGTTCAAGTCAGTGGTGGCCTCTCTCCAGACCATTTAGGTGCTCTTTTCTATAATAATTTTGAAATATTATTACAATATTATCATATTTTCTATAATAATATTGAAAATTTGATTTTTCAATATAATAATATTGAAAATCATTTTTTCTATAATAATATTGAAGAATACAGTCAGAATTTACCCACAAATACATCTCAGCTGGGGACAAATCCCTCCCCTTTTCCTGCAGATCCATCTGAACAAACCTTTCCCCAGCAAGGCTGCTGCTGATGGAATAACAGATGGAAGAACAACTCCAAATCACAAAATTCTCAAGAAGCTGCTTCAGGGATGAATATTTTCAAACTTCCTGTGGTGCTTTAGCATTTTGGGGCTGTTTAGGGCTCAGCTCTGTCCATCCATCCATCCCACAAGTGCAGAGCTCACAGAGGGGACAGGATGGGACAGATCCCTCTGGGTCACCTGGCCCCAAAGCCCTGCTCAAGCAAGGTCATCCCAGAGCACAGGGCATGGGATTGTGTCCAGGGAATTCTGGAATATCTCCTGCCAGGAGAATCCACACCCTCTCTGGGCTCTGTTCTCTGCAAGGTCACTGCACAGGGAACAAGATTTTCCTCATGTTCAGGTGAAACTTTCTGCCTGTTCCTCTTGTGCCAGGAGGTTCTTTGGATGCCAAAAAAATAATAAAAAAATTTACAAGTGGTTGGAGAATTTAGTAGTCTTGCACTAAATATTTGTGCTAAAGTATTTTCTGCAGTAAGATAAAGAAACAAGATATCACCAATTTTGATACTTATATTCATTACATTATCTGGATGAACCCACAACATTTCAGATCCAGTGTCTTTTCTATACTGAGTGCCTTTTTTGTAGTAGATTTTACAAACAAGCATTCTAAGTAAAAAATATATTATCTGTATGAGCTCAGGACACTTCAGAAACAATATATTTCTTATGGTTGTCTTTTTTTGTATAAAATGAGTGTCTTCAAATAATTGATTTTACAAATAAAAAATGGTGAACCTTTGGAAGAGTTGAAGAAGGCCTTAAATCCAATGAAAGCCTTGCAGTAGGAGGGCTGAAGGGAGCAGAGATGCTCTTGCACTCCTCTCTGAGGTATTGGTACATCTCTGCCTGTGATGATTCAGACAGAAAATACAGTTTAAACAGATGTTATCTAGGAAAAAAAAGTATTATTATTATTATTACTATTATTATTTGGGGAGCCTTGCCCCTGGGTGCTGCTGGGCAGAGGAGGAGCCCTACAGCATCCTTTGGATCATCAGGGATCTCTCCTTCTTCCCCCTGGCTCTTGCCAACCAATTTGTATTTGGAAGGAAGCCTGCAAGGAATTTTGTGTTTTCTTCAATACTCTCAGTTTATTTCTCTTCACATCACTCTCCTTTTTCCCCCCATTGGCAGTAAATCCTTAGGCTGAGCCATCCATTTATTACAGGTTGGCAGTTCTTCAGTCTGCCAGTGTGGAGTGATCTGATTTTAGCTGCCAATAGAGCAGCATTAACAAATCTCTTCTGATATTTATCTGTGGCGCTGCCTTTTGCTAAATGAAGAACACAAAGTTTTGGACACACTGGATTGGGAGTTTTATTGCCTCAGGTAGGGCACTTAAAACTTCCCTCCAATATTTTTCCAGCCTGGGATAAAATCCCCAGCACTCTCTGCATCTTATGATGAAGTTTTTTTTTTTTCCTGTTTATTTTTCAGATGCTGCTTCCTGAAAAAAAAAAAAAAAAAAAGGAATATTTGCTGGGAATGATCCTTGTTTTTCTCCCGAATGATTTATTTATTATTTATTAATTATTTATTGAGACTGAAAAGTCTCAATATTGTGGAAAACACTGAACAATGTATTGATCTGATTTTTTTCCCCCAACTGATCAGAGTTTTTTCTCCTGTGGAATTATCTCCACTTTTACATGGAAAATACTTTCCATCCTTGCAGTTTTCACCACCTGGGGGTTTTATCAGAGGGAGGATTCAGGCCACAAGTCTGTAATTGAGCTCATTCAGACTGGCTGTGCACCAGCACAATGCTATGGATGCCTACTTAAAAAGTTACTTATTTCATAATTCTCATTTATTTAGTAATTCCACCACTTGTTCTCATTTAATTATATATTTCTCCCTTTGTTTTTAAGGGTTGGAGAATGGTGTGGTTTATAAATTAGTTTAACATCCAGAAATACTCACTTGAAAATTTGTTTTACCCTCTTTTTGGGTTTTTTGTTTTTTTTTTTTTTTGGTAGAATGTTGATGGCTTTAATTAACCAGCCTGCAGATGGCTTGGAGAAATGATACATTTCACTGAAAAAGACACATCTTTTTCAGCCATCCTATACTTAAATTGCAAATTCCTCTGAACTGTAACCCAGTGTCTTACGGCTCTGGATTCTACATTTCCCCGCAGATCTTCTGCCTCCAGTGGTGTCAGAGCTGCAGGATGTGACTGTTAATAAATGGGATTAAACTGCAGCAAATTCCTGACATTCAGCTGATGTTGAGGGTCTGATCTGAGACCACCAAGACAGAGAACAGAGGAGGGAGAACCTCTGTGGGCTTGTGCCAGGGTGATGGGGCAAGGGGGAATGAGTTAAAATAAAGGAGGGCAGGGCTGGGTGGGATCTAAATAATAAATCCTTCCCTGGCAGGGTGGACAGGCCCTAGCACAGCTGTGGCTGCCCCTGGATCCCTGGCAGTGCCCAAGGCCAGGTTGGACATTGGGGACAGCCTGGGACAGTGGGAGGGGTCCCTGCCATGGCAGGGATCCCAAAACCCCCCAGTGCCACCCCTGCCCTGCCAGGGACCCCAAACCCCCCCCAGTGCCCCCCCTGCCATGCCAGGGACCCCAAACCCCCCCCAGTGCCCCCCCTGCCATGCCAGGGACCCCAAACCCCCCCAGTGCCACCCCTGCCATGGCAGGGGTGGCACTGGGGGGGATTTGAGATCCTTTTCACCCCAAACCATTCCGGAATTCTGTGATTCCTTAAGCATCACCTGTAACCTGCAATTCAAACCACAAGACTTTTTTTACAACTCCCCTGTTCTTGTTGAGGTCTGAGCAGGCACAAAGTTGGCAAAGATGCTGAGCCTGGCACACCAGAATTTATCAACCATCCAAAAACTCGTTCTCCTCCTTGGCTTCCTGCACAAATCTGCCCAAAAATCAAATTACTGCCTGGGAGGCCAAAGTTCAAATCCTACTTTTGACTCTGGAAACTTTTCCATTGAGCAGCTTCAGCATCCACCTCTTTGGAGGTGCTTGGTGCTGCACCAGGCCAGGGGCAGCCCAGTGGTTCTGTGCCACACAACCACAGGGTATTTTGGCTGTAAAACACCTCAAAGGTGATGGAATCCACACAGGCAGTGCCAAGCCCTCTCCTTAACCATGTCCTATCCATGTTTTCCACCCCCTCTCCCATTCCTGGCAGTCAGGATTAGAAACTCCCCTGATCAATATCAGAGGCAAAAGCTGCAATAAATCCATTCTGCCAAAGGCACCATCCAGGGGGGAGCTTTCCAGGCTGAGATGAACTTTGGCAAATTTATCAGCATGTGGGAGCAGGGTTGTAAATGAGGGAATTGCAGTCCCTGTTAATGTGACTCTGTGATGTTCTCTGACTCCACACCTGTAATTTTTAATTCCCAGAAAAAGGCTGGGGTGCCAAGTGCTTTATGGGCAGAGCAATGACTTCCACCAAAGCTGAGTAAGTTTGATATCAGGTCTGCAATGGCAAAAGGAGTGGATTCTTCACTTAAAATTCAAAATATTATCTCTTTGATTATTCAATGCTTTTTCTCCCTCCTCTAATCTTTTTTTTTTTTTTTT
>WEIU01022448.1:330873-341583 GCA_013389925.1 Aegithalos caudatus
ACATGGCCATAAAAGAACACATTTTCTCCAAGTCCTACATTTAAAAACATGGAAAACACAAGCCTGGAACCCTTTTCCTGGAGGATGGATTTCACTGAAGCTGTCTCCTGTGCACCTTCCCCACTTGAGCTCATCCTCTTGCTGATTCTTCCAAGATTTGTGAGAGGTTGTTCCTATGGCACAGACCTTGCTGAGGATTTAATGACCTGGGCTACTTGGCATTGAAAAGTTTTACTAATTTCCTTCTTCAAATGGCTTTTAAAGCTGTGTTGGAGCCAGGGCCTTGGTTTAGAGCTCCCTTCCCATGGATGAGTTTTCTTTGGGATCCACAGAAAGATCCCAAAGAAAAAGAACTCTGTTTCTTCTTTATCTTGGGCACATCACAGCTAAATACTTTGCTAAATATACTGAGTTTTAAATACATCCCAAGGGCCTTGGCTGTGAAATCCCTCAGGGATTTCAGGGATGAGCCATGGGAAGGGGGAACAGGATGTCTCTACACCCCTGTTAAGGGCTGAACTCCTGCACATTGGGTATTTTGGGTGTTGTGGGGCTCAGGACACAACATCTGGGGTCAGTAAATGGAATTTCTTTGCCCTGGATGCCTGTGCTGGAGCATGGGACAGGATCAGGTCCTTCCACCTTTAACAGATTCAAGCTTAGTTAAGATTTTTTTTTTTTTTTTNTGACTCCCTCTGGGTGTTATCTCTGTTAATTGGCAATCAAGGACCCATTAGTGACTCATAGAATGAGATCAGCCCATTGGGAGATGCTCCACCCAGGGGGAGGAGCCAAGCATTCCCACCTGGATATAAACTGGGACAGCACAGAGGGCAGGGGCCTGCTGGACTCCTGGAGGAGCAGAGCTACCAGAGCTTTCTGTGGGATCACTGCTTCAACAAGAGCACTTCATCTGGACCACCACCCTAACTAACAGGGTGTCAGGTTGGATAATCCTCATTTATTTTATTTCACTTGTATTCCTCCTATTAAATTGTATTTTCTGACTTGGAGTCTCTCACTGGTTTTACTTTCAAACCAGCACATTCTCCCTGATGCCTTTTTCCTTCAGAAATGACTGTTTATAATCAGTTTAATGCAGATGAAACCATTACTTCTTCACTCTTCAGAAACTCTTTATGCTTCTTAATTAAAGCCTTTGTCTGAACACAAAATAATTAATACATAAAATGAAGCAGAGGGAAAGAATCGACTGTGAAACCAGTCACTCAGTTGTATATTTAAACAATATTTAATCATTAGAGTAACACAGTGCTTGCACTTTTGGAAAGAAAACAAGCCTTATACTTCATGTTTATTTAACACTTTGACTAGTTCATTCTTGGAGGTATGAAATGAGGCTTATAGAGTGCCAGAGCAGTAAATCAGACGTTCTGAAAATTACTGGGTCTTAAACAGTAGTGTCATTTTAAACCTAAACAGTTCAGTGGTGCACCAGCACATAAAAGTGACCTCTTAGAACAACATCTACTGTTTACACTGAAAGGAGAGGCAAGGAAATAAAAACAAGGCATAAAATATGGGGCAGTGAGGATGGCATTTTCTCGTGTCCATGCCTCTGTTCTGGATGCTGGTGGCTGTGATGACTTTCACAGGATGAATGCATTGAAGACAGTGCATTGCAAAGAAAGAAAAAAATGTGGATATCACAAATGTGCACAGACCAGCTTGTGTGGAGCCAGAATTTTGGGCAGCTTCTCACACCCCCAAGCACTTTCCACCTGAGCATTCCCTTAGATCTTAAACCACATTTGGGTTGGCACCGTGGTTGCTCGTTTCACAGCTTTTTATATTGGTGATCCCATGAAGGAATTTATTGTCAGGGGGATTTGTTGGGGGGAAAAACACGTGGATTCAAAGCAGATATCCCATTTCTTTTGTGGAGAGTGGATGCTGAATGTTTGGATTGTAGGTTTGCAAGCACAAAGGCTCTGCTTCACCCTGGCTTGTGTATGGGTTTTTATAACCAGCTACACACTTGGCTTCTGAGCACAGAGTAACCACAGAGGTTGGCTCAAAAGCCAACATTTTTTGCCCAAATTGTTCATTAACATTTTTTTACCAAGCTGTATTTTGGATAGGAGTGGGCAGAGAGGATTTTGAGTGGGGTGTAGGTGAATGTTTGCAGTGAAACCTGGAGATTCCCTCACCCAGAGCCATCGCTCATTCCCAAGGTTTGGGATGCATTTAAAACCTCTAAAAACCCAACTCTGGCCCACTCCAGGTTTATTACCCAGCCCCAGAGGATTTTCCAGTGCTGTTCATTCTCCTAATGGGATAATTGAGGCAAAACTGGCTTGTGGAGGTCAAAAAGCAAAAGCACCTTCCCAGCTGCCAGGCTGGAGCTGGCATGCTGACCCCTCATGGACCCCTGGCCTTGGAGGGGAGGTGGGCAAAAATCCTACCTTTGGGAGGGGCTGGTGGGCAGAAATCTCTGCTGATCCTGTTCCCAAAGCACTTGTGAGTGAGATGTGAATTTTTAAATTTTGTTTGTTTGTTTGTGGTTTTGGGTTTTTTTGGTTTTTTGGTTTTTTTTTTTTTTTGTGTTTTGGGTTTTTTTTTTTTTTTTTTTTTTTTTTTTTTTTTTTTTTTTTTTCTGGGGGTTATTTTGTGTGTGTGTATGTTGTTGTTTTTTTTATATATTTTTTAATTGTTGTTTGGGGTTTTGGGGGGGATTTTATGGGTTTTAAGAGGACACATTTACATTTATATTTACATTATATTTACCTGCTGGAGCAAATCCAGACGAGGTCATGGAGATGCTCCAAGGGCTGGAGCCCCTCTGGAGCCAGGCTGGGACACCTGGAGGTGCTCACCTGGAGAAGAGAGGGATCCAGGGAGAGCTCAGAGTCCCTGGCAGGGCCTGGAGGGGCTCCAGGAGAGCTGGAGAGGGGCTGGGGACAAGGGATGGAGGGACAGGACACAGGGAATGTCTTTGAGCTGAAAGTGGGGAGATTCAGATGGGATTTGGGCAGGAATTGTTCCCTGTGAGGGTGGGCAGGCCCTGGCACAGGGGGCCCAGAGCAGCTGCCAATATCATAAAGTTTTTAAGGTTCTGGACTCCCAGAGTGAATGTCTCAGAAATTGGGGACCAAAGGTGAAATCTCTGCTGAGACAGAACTTCTGAATTCAAGAAGTGCTCCCCTGGGAGCAGGTAATGATGTTTATTTCTGTGTTACATCACATCAAGAGCCTAATGAAGAGGAGTGATGGGTTTAAATTTGAAGAGCACATGGAATGTGATTTTTATTAGGTTGGATCCTGAGTGAACAGAACATTGAAACTGTAATTATGAATATTTTACAAATGTGAACCTTCAATTAGCTGTATCGGTTGTGTTTGTGAACTATGGAGAACTTGCATTATTAATGAACACACAAGGTTAATATTACTTTATTTATCATTTGGAATATGGCTTTTGAGTTAATCATACAAGTCCTGCCACGTTCAATTTTGATTAATGCAGGAAGTTCAGGCAGGCTTTGTTAAACAAATATTTATTATGTGTGATGTATTATAAAGTAATAAAGCATTTTTTTTTCTCCATCTTGGGTCCTATACACAAACACCTTCCACTGTGGTGAAGAGTTTAACATGTAAGCAAAAATCCTCTGGGTATGAGGACAAAAAATAAATCCTGAGAGTCTGTGTGATTTTTTTATTTTTTTTTTAAATTCAGATTTAACCTCTCTTACATGAAGGAGGTTGCAGTGTCCTGCAAAGTGCTCTGCACCCCCACGTGGGTGTGATGTGCAGGCTGGTACTGAGGATATTTGCTATAATTCATCCCCTCCCTTCTGCTTCTACTCCATTTCAGTGCAGCTGAAGATTTGAGCAACTGTAAAGTCCAACACTGTTGGTAGCATGGCCAAATTATTCCAAATAATGAAGAATTTAGACAGCTAAAAAAGAGTTTGGGGGAGTTTTGGGGAGGCTCAGGCTGGGGAATGCAGTGGCAGGAACTTCCAGCAGACTTTGCCAGTGGATCCCCTTTGGAATGGAAGGAGGATTTTGGATGTGAATAAAAAAATCTTATTTGCCATTCAGTTTTTCTGCAACCCAGCATTGTCAGCCACAAAGTTTCAGCAATTAAGAGTGAAATCTGATATTGTTAAAAATGCCAAGCAGTCTGAACATGGGGTTTGGTTCAGAAAAGAGTTAAGACTTGACCTAAACCTCAGTGAAAGCTGAGAGACCAACACAACAACTCGGTTCAAGTGTCTGAGGCTTTAAAAATACTCCTGCAGGTATAAATCCCATGAATTACAACGCAGTTAATGAGTCTCTTCTGAGAGAGGGTTCTTCTGAATGCCAATTTTGGCAAGTTTCTGTTGGGCAGAAGGCCACATCTTAAAAGTGTTAGCAGGATTTAAGATTATTTCATTTAGGGGTGAAACATGAATTTTATTTTAAAATATATATCCATAAGTTAGTCCTACATAATTTATGTGTAGTTTTTTTCTTGATTTAATGATGCTCAGCCCCTCCTCTTATACAATCAAGGCAGGGTCTTGATTTGGAAATGCCTGTGGATGATTCAGTGGTTTTTATTTCTTTTTGAATCTTAAACCAAAAATTTTTAAGTAAATGTTCTGTCAGCAATGCATAAATTTAACTCCTTTTTTTCTCTTTTTGGTTTGGTCAGTAACATCAATAAATAATTGGGCAGCACCTAAGTTAGGAAGGGCTCCATCCTCCTCCAAGTGCTCACAGAATTCAGCCCTGCCTGCTTTAACCAGTGTCAGTGTAGCTGTTACAATTCCCATCCATAATATATGATCAGTTTGTAAGAATTTCCTCTACATGTGAGAAACAGACTTAATGCCAACGTTCTCAAATTGGAGTTAGTTATAAATAATGCACTAATAGATGTGAAAGAGCCTAAACGATTCCTTTGTGTGGTACCTGCGAGGTTGTTAGCGCTTCTTTAAGAAACAAACAAACCCTCTTTTGCAGGATATTTATTCCCATCTCTTCCATCAAAGGGGTTGCAGGCTTTGTACCTTTTTATGTAAATTAAAAAATCTTTAGCCAGTTCCGTGTCAAAAATAAATAGTCGAATGAGCTTGCAGACAACATTTATTTTGTATGTACATTAATGGGCACTTCCATTTTTTCCTGCAGGCTAGAATCCACTTTGAAATTCATGTTTGATAAATTCCCTGGCTTTCCGAGTAATTTAGCTGTCTATAGGGCTGTTGATCCTTTGAGTGTATTGCTGAACCATTGGGACTTGTGCACCACATCTGCATATCCAAGTTCAAATATATACTCAAGATGATTGGTTTAAACTTTAAGTTGTTGATCTTATTCCTGATAGATTTGTTAGATTGTCTCCCATTTCATTTCTAAAATCTGTGCCTAATCCATAAATACCCCTTCTTAAATATGTCTCCAATAAATTCACTGATTGAGTTTGTCATTCTGCACAGCGCAGGGCTGAATTAATATTCAGTGTAGCTTGATAATCTTTAGGCACAATGCTTGGCTGGGGCTGCCTGTGTCAGTGGAGCAGGGCAAGCTCTGCACGGCCCCAGCAGAGGTGCTGCTCTCCAAAGCAGCAAAATTCCCTCTGAAAATTCCCCTTGTGCCTCTTTAAAAGGCACAAAGTTCTCACTGGGGTATGGAATGAGCAGGGATTGGGATTAGCAGCCTTCCTGAGGCTCAGGCTCCTTTAGCTTGGCTTTTTCTCCCTCTCTCAGGTGCCTGAAATGTTTGGTTTGAGCTCTTGGGTGATGCCTGGAGAGGCTGACCTGGAACAGAGGCTGGGCAGAGTTAAAGAAATAAAACAGGGATTTATTAAAAGGCTTTCAAAGGATGCACCTTGAGCAGGACAAGAGCCTGGCCAGGGCTACACCCAAGGTGGACACCTGGCCACGACTTTTCACACTTTTTAAAGTTTTGGTCTGTTTATATACTGGGGTTAATTGCCCAATGACAGCTCCAGGTGATGCAGTCCCACATTCCCAGTTTGCTCCCCTGTTTGCACTTTTGGGGCTGAAGCTCCAATGGTTCTGAGGGGGTGGAAAATGAATTGTTTTGTCTGACTGAGAAGAACTTGCTCACACTTCACACGAAGTTCAGAGTCCCACACCAATGCAGGTCAGAACCTGGAAAACATCACAGCTAAAACTTGAGGTGTCACAGTGAGAGGGGATGGAGCTGATGCAACACCCAAATTTCAGCACTTTGAGCATCTGCACATTCCAGGCTGGCCCCAAACCTGAGTTGTCCTGAGCTGCTGTGCAATCCCCTCCAGGCCCAGGGATTCCTTCCCTGCCCTCTGCTCCTGCTCCCAGTGCCACAGCCAGCCTGGGGGGATGCAGGGATGCAGGGCTGGGATGTTGGAGAGGCACCAAACACAGGGAATTCCTGCACAGGAGCTGTGTGAGCACAGGGCATCACTGCCAGTTTTCCTCACAAGCTGCTTCTAAATGTTGTGGGCACCCTTTGGATAAAGAAAGTGGGCATTTGAAAGATGTCCTGTGAATGGAAATTAATTCAAAACTCCTTTTTAAGCATAAGAAATTCTGTTATAAACCAGAATTTAGTCATTCTGTTATGAAACTATTGGTCTGGTTTGCTCTGAGCGTGTCCAAATGCACTGCAAGGTAGGAGAATCTTTCAAATAATTTAAACTTGGAACTGCTGAGATTTTGAGAAGCCTGGTCTGGTGAAAGGTGGTTGAAACAAACTGGTCTTCAAGGTCCCTGCCATCCCAAACCATTCCATGACTCTATTGTTTATTTCCTTGTTATAATTTTAGAGGATTGACTTTTATTTTCTTTGTTCCATTCAATAAATTCCTTAACCTGGGAAGACTCTGCTTTGCTTTCTAGAGGGGTGGGGTAAGGTGACAGTGTGGGTGTAATAACCTAGTCTGGCACCAATATTACAAGAATTTCAATTAAAATCCTCCTTTTTTTTTTGTTTCTATTCTTTATAAGGAAATTATTCTAATAATGTAACTTGTGTGGTCTTTCAAGGTAAATTCCAATAAGTTCCTTGTCTTAATTAATAAACCTGATCTGACTAGTGGTACCAAGAGTCAAATTTAGAGTCTCTGGGGCCTTTTTGTGACAGAGAGGAAAAGAGATGCAGTGGGGAGGGTTTTCCTGCTTCTGTGGTTTGGGGTTTTTTTGTTATTGTTTTGATTGTTTTGTTTTAATAATACCTAAAAATTTGTCTTCAATTTAAAACCCTTAGTCAGGGTTTAATGAACCAAAATGATTAACATCACAAGGATTAGAGAAATATATTTTCTAGTTTTAAAATGTGTGTAAATATATGTGTGTGTGTGTGTGTATATATATCTTGCTTGTCTCACAGAGGTTAATGTTTATTATTAAATGCATTTTTAAGGTATTTGTAAAGATTGTTTTTAAAATACCTTTTGTATTTTGCTTTTTGTAGGGGAGAAAGATGTGTACAAGTGCCCCTGAATGGGGAGAGCCCACACCTCTGGCCAGAGATTTTTCATTCTACACAAAATCCACTTTTGTCAGAAGCAGCACCACAGTGCTGCTGTATTTAACATGATTTACTACTTTGCTCACTTAAATTAACAAATTGGTCCATATTTCATCGAGCTAATTAGGCACATCTATAACCTGAATAATGTGACTTTCTCACAGGTGCAGTCCCACTGAGGTCCATCAGCCTAACTTTGTGTTCCAAAGTGAGCCCATCCAAAGCTCCAGGAGATGCTTCCCAGCTGTATCCTTTATTTTGGGCTGTTTTCAGCCCCCTCCTGCCCACTGCTCTGGGCTGTCTGAACAGCCCCAGTGTGTGTGTGGTTTGGAGTGGTCACTGAAGGAGTTTATTCCTAAAGTTTATGCCTTTAGATTGGTGATTAAAGTAATTTTTTCTCAGTAAAATAAGGATTCTGCACATGGAAAACAGCAGACCCAAGCTTCAGCATCCTCCTGCTCCAAGGCAGTGCTTGGGAACTCACACAATGTGTTCCCACTGCTTTGTCCTGCTGTTTTCTGCTCTGATTCCTTCCTCTGCTCACTGAATCTGGGATATTGGGCTCTGAGGCTGCTGTGATCCTATTTCTTGTAGGGAAGAGATGGCAGAACTCCAGGGAAAGCTCAGCTCAAGCAGAGGGAATTTCCTGGGTGAAAGTGGGAAAATGCAGACCTGGTGTTCCTGGAAGGATTCATGGAATGGTTTGGGTTGGAAAAGACCTTAAATCCCCCCCAGTGCCACCCCTGCCATGCCAGGGACCCCAAATCCCCCCCAGTGCCACCCCTGCCATGCCAGGGACCCCAAATCCCCCCCAGTGCCACCCCTGCCATGGCAGGGACACCTCCCACTGTCCCAGGCTGTCCCCAATGTCCAACCTGGCCCTGGGCACTGCCAGGGATCCAGGGGCAGCCCCAGCTGCTCTGGGCACCCTGTGCCAGACTTTTACCACCCTCATCATAAAATCTTCCTTACATCTAATCTGAACCTCCCCTCTATTTGTTTAAACCATTCCCCCTTGTCCTGTCACTGCAGGTACTATTAAAAAGTCTGTCCCCATCTTTCTTAGAAACCCCTTTAAATCCTTTTACCTCTTTACTCTCTTTATTTTTCCAGTAAAAACACTTCCTTAGCAGAGTGTGTCAAAGGAGCACAGACACAATGACCACTTATCCCTCTTCCCACTGTTCTCCTTTGCAGCTCTTCAGCAGGAAACAGCTTTAGAATTCACATTTGAGTTGAGTTTCTCCATCCTTGAAGTGGCCCAGCCTCAGTGAGAAGCTGTGCTCTGTGTGTGTTCCCTGCAGTTTATAATCCATGTTCTGAGGTTTGGAGCAGTGCTGTGTCCATCCCTGGGGCAGCTCCGGCTTTGGGGCTTGTCTGGAGCTCCCTGAGCTCTCCATGGATTTGCCCATGGGGTCAGGGAGTGCCTGGCAGCTGTCTGCAGGTGTGTCTGCCTTGGAGGGACCTGTCCTTGCCTGCACACTCCTTGTGTGGCTCTTTCCATCTCCAGGTGCTTCCATGGATTTCCTCCTCAATCCTCCCTGACTGTTCAACTGGATGGGGAAAATCTCCCTGCCTGATACATCCCTGAACCCTTCTGGGTTCTGCTGGGGTCACTCCAATTCAATCTGAATTATTTCTATATCTCTTCTGGCCTCTCCTCTCTCCACAGAGCAATTCTGGGCACTTTTCTCACATCTCAGCCATTTTCCCATTGTTCCCTTTTTCCTGCTCATTCCGAACTTCTTCCTCTGGGACTTCTGGGCATTTCTAAGAGATTCTTTGGGGCTCTTTCCATTACTCTGCCACCCCCTGATTTTCCCTGCACCTCTGTCTTGCCTGGTGAGGATTTTTTTTCTCTCCCACGAGCCCCTCATTCCATCCCAAGGTGCTCATTCCCCCTGCTCCCATCCCTCCTTCCCCTTCCCTGCCTCCCTCCGGGGCTGTCACAGCAGCCCAGGTTTTGCTGTAGTCAATTTTTGTTTCATCTTGTAGTCAGTCTTACATAAATAGTGGGAGTTTGGCCTTGCCCTGGGTGATTGATGGCAAGGTATATTTGTACATATCGATTGAGATAAAAAATTAGTGGTTTGCAATAGGAAAGGCAAATTAGTCATCAGAAGGAAAGGTGCTTGGAGTATTTTAAGAGTTCCTTGATTAATTCTTGTGCTGTGAGTTCTTCTGACAGTAAGTTTTATGTCCTGAGATGTGGGAGGATGAGGCAGTAGTATCGGGTTATTGCAAATTTTACTTTTACTCCTCGCTGATTTATTTTACTGGCTCTCGCCACGATTAGACACAGAGGGCTAAAAATGACTTCATTTTGGGGTGACAACTGCCCTTTTCTGTGCTGGAGTGAGGAGCCAGGAAGGAAGGGGGAAGGTTTCAGCTGTGAAATTATTTTCCTTTTTATGAAAATGAATATTTAAAAGCTAGCCTGTATAAAATCAAAATAGCCTTTATCCGTGGTGACAAGCCCATCAGCTGGATGTTATCTCTGAAGGAGGAAAGGACTAATTCTGTGATACACTGATTAGGCTCAGAAGTAATTTTTTTCTCTGCTTACTTGACAATTTTCTCCCTAATCACCTCATTGAAAGTAGTTTTTAATAAGCATCATAGGAGGCTGAGAGCTCTCGATCTTCCTAAAATACTTTCCACTTTTCCAAGGATGCTGTGGCATGTTTTTTAGTTTTCCTTTATTACAAACTATAATAGAATTGTTCCCAATAAAAATTGACTTATATTTGGCACTTTTAATTTGTCCAAGAATAATTTAGATAGAAACTCCAATTACTTTGGAAAGAAGGCATTTGCTCCATACTCTCTGAGCTTGTTTAAAAGGAAGTCTTTGATAATTTGCAAGCATTTCTCATGAAAGGCAATTTTACTTAACTGGAATCCAGAAAGAAAAAAAAAAAAAAAAAAAAGGATGCACAGAGGTTTCAATTTTTAAACTGATAACAAAGCACTATATTTGTGCTGTTACATTTCAGCACAAAGAGGCTGCAAAATAACCTTTTTTAGTTAATGGGAGAAAAAAAAGATTTAATTGCTGTGAAACAGTTATTCTACATATTATCTCTTTGATTAGCAGACAGTTGTAAATGACTTAGTCAATGTAATTGCAAACTCTGGCATGGAACCCAAAGTAAATTATTTGTGTTTGCAGTCAGGGTGAGTTTGAACACTTTTAATTGCAGGATTTTTTTTTTTTTT
>WEIU01022448.1:341633-349133 GCA_013389925.1 Aegithalos caudatus
TTTTTTAGCTTAGCAGAAGGTTCAGTGTTGAGGGTTTAGACTTTTTGTGGGCTGGGATCTGGGCCCTGTGTTTAGCAAAGTGTGTCCAAGGAAATTCCAGCACTTCTGCTGTCTGCTACAGCAGTGCCCCATCTTCCAAAGGATTTCCAAGTCTGGTGGCTGAGTGGAAAAAAAAAAAAATCATGGAATCAACAAATCTTTGAGGTTGGAAAAGCCCTCTCAGAGCATCTCAGAGTCCAACCATTCCCCAGCACTGCTCCCCACGAGCCACATCCACACAGCTTTAAATCCCTCTGGATCAAAGTGTCTTGGGTGCCTTTGCCACCCCATTCCCTGCTCTCCTGTGCCTCACACCAAGCTGCAGCTCTGACAGCAGCAACCTTCTGCAGCCTGGATCCATTCCCAGTGCTGGAGTTGTGAAAATGTTCTCTATAAATTCGGGAAGATGATTGCTTCGTGCCGTGGATGCGGCTGGAGCTGATAATCCCAGCTGTTTGCAGAAGGCAGGAATATTCAGGTTGGTATGAGGAGGGAAAGGGTAAGAGTCATGAGTGGGAAAACCAGGAAACCCTGGAATTCTGAAGTGTAAAACCTTCACCTCTGGGCTGTTGGCACAAGGGGAAGCACCAGGAGGGGTTTTCCATGAGCTCTTCACCACACAAAGGTGACTGGAAGGTGGCACCACCCAAAACGCTGAGCAAGAGAGGATGTGCCAGGGCTCAGGGAGCACAGTCACACCCAGGAACAACAGAGATAAACCAGGGAATAGTGAGCAGAAAGCTGTCCTTGTCTGAGGAATTCAGAGATGCTCTGCTTGTGCTCGTTCAGGCACGGAGCTGATCTCGGGATCTCAGAATCAGGAGTTCCGTGCGTGCCTCTGGTGGAGCACTGGGAACGTTCCCACTCCTGCACGAGGTACCCACCCATCCCCTGCTGCAGCACTGAGGGCCAGATATTAAACTGAAACATCTGCACTTGGAAATCTGGATGTTTCCAAGGAGGGGCTGAGGAGGACTTGGCTGTGCAGTTGGTGGGAATAATTTTCCGCCGCTGGCGGGAGCGCTGGGAGCTGCTCGGGACGTGAGGATCCTCTGCAGGTGGCTGCTCTCTGCCACCAGCTCGTGTCACCTCCCTCTCCACTTGGTGCCACTGTCCTGATGTCACAGAGACCCTCAGGGGCCTGGTTTCAGCCAGGCTTGCTCCAACAAGGAGCAAAGCCGGGGTCGTGGGGCAGATCGCACAAGGCTCTGGTCGTGTGTGTGTCACGTAAAGTCAGCACCCAGCAAGCACAGGGTGAGCCAAAGCAGGAAAAAAGAAGAGTCAGGTTATAAAAACACAAACCACGTGTGCAATTGCATATGCAAAGACCTTGTTTGGGTTTGTGCTGAATTTCCATGAGGAGATTTTTATTTTTTTTTTTGCCTTTGCTGCAGCTGCACAGACTCACTGGATTGTCACGGTACGACGCAGAAATGAAGGCACAGAACCCAGTGAGCTCGGAGGCAGGAAAAAGAGACAAAGTTTATTTACAGCTTGGGTTTTATAGTTTTCCAGGGATTACCCCTGGATTGGATGGAGAAGTTACCACCTCTCCATCCACACTGGTAGGGACAAAAGTCCATCAAATGTCTCTCCTTGAGAAAGGAATGTAAGCATGGATTGTTTTCCTACAGAGTCCTTGAAAGGACTCCAACATATAAATATACAAAAGAAACCTCAGAAAAATCAAAAGATTTTAGAAACTCTCAGAAGGCTGTAAAACTGTGGGTAACACGGGATTCTTGTGAAAAGGAGCAGGAATGGGGTCTGGGCTGCCTCTGCTACTCAAGGTGCACCTCTGCCTCCAGCCAGGGACACAGGCAGGCAGCCAGGGAGGCTGGAAACATCCCCCTCCTCCTCCTTAATGCCACCAAGGGTGAGTTAGAGCTATTTACTCTGGATTAACACACTCCATTTCTCTTTTAAACCATTGTTTTAGACTTTCCAGTCAGTTCTCATTAGTTACTAGTTTAGAAGCCCATGGTATATTTAGACATCATATACATTTGTCAGTGAAGAGTAGCTTAAATGATCTACTTTGCTCACTGCTTAATTATGTTATTTTACTGTTCCTGAAAACCTGACACAAGGCAAATTTACATTACTGTGCTCCTAATTAGCCAATAATCCTTAAGGATTTGAATGATACATACCCAAAGTAATTTCCTCGTTCACTAAATATGAATTTCCTTACGTTGGGTTAAGAAGATGGCACGATGACAGCAGGCATCTTGGTGATGACAGCTCTCCACGTGTTTGTCTCCGGAGTCAAAAATCTATTAAAAGACACATAATGATCTCAGCACTATCTTAAAGTGTAGAATGTGAAATCAATAGGGTTGTGTACAAAGGGGAGCCAAATTTACCTCTTTTAACCATTGTTAGGTTGTCCAGCACTCCAGGTTACTGAGAGGTGAAAATATTTATAGTCCTGGTTTTCTAAATGTCTCAGCTGGATCTCCTCGTTCATTCAGCATCTCTGAGGCTTCTCAGAGCAAAGTGAAAATGCAGATGTGGAGGAAGCTGCTCCAAAAGAATGGCCTGGTGGGCTCCTTCCTTCCTCAGAGAGCTCCTCTGGTGCCTGATTCTGTCCCTCTGTTCCCTGCTTGTGACACCCAGGCTGGAGCCCTGGATCCTGGGGTCCTCAGCACAGGAAGGATGTGGAACTGCTGGAGCAAATCCAGAGGAGGCCATAGAGATGCTCCGAGGGCTGGAGCCCCTCTGGAGCCAGACTGGGAGAGCTGGGGATGCTCAGTTGGAGAGGAGAAGGATCCAGGGAGAGCTCAGAGCCCCTGGCAGGGCCTGAAGGGGCTCCAGGAGAGCTGGAGAGGGACTGGGGACAAGGGATGGAGGGACAGGACACAGGGAATGGCTTTAAGCTGAAGAAGGGTAGATTTAGATGGAATTTTGAGAAGGAATTCCTGGCTGTGAGGGTGGGCAGGCCCTGGCACAGGGTGCCCAGAGCAGCTGTGGCTGCCCCTGGATCCCTGGCAGTGCCCAAGGCCAGGCTGGACATTGGGGACAGCCTGGGACAGTGGGAGGTGTCCCTGCCATTTCCCTGTCACTGGGTGATTTTTAAGGTCCCTTTCAACCCAAACCATTTCAGGGCTCCATTATGCACATACAGAATTTCACACTTGGCTTTGT
The DNA here is from genome assembly GCA_013389925.1 of Aegithalos caudatus. Classification (NCBI taxonomy): domain Eukaryota; kingdom Metazoa; phylum Chordata; class Aves; order Passeriformes; family Aegithalidae; genus Aegithalos; species Aegithalos caudatus. The sequence goes on from WEIU01022448.1 coordinate 344,820, forward strand.
CCTCCTCTCTGGCCATTGAAGTCCATCCATTTAAAAGATCTTTGTTGTCACTGCTGCTGCTGGGCTGGCTGGGGCATTGTGGGGCTGGTAACAGTTTGTGTTTTCCACTCTAGACAGTTTAATTTAATGCATTATTACATTTGATCCAGATGCTACAGTGATGGGTGCATAAAAATAATTAAATACAGATAAATAGACCGTAACAACTTCACCACTGCCAGTTGTTGTAACACGGAGTTACGTATCAAAAATGCAGTGCCAGAAAATTGCTTGAATTTCTAACTAGTGCAGGAAAACTTTCCATGGACAACCTGACTGGCAAACAGAGCTCAGTGCTAATCTTTTTCCACATGTCCAAGACTGAAATTCATGCAGCTAAATGGAAATTTCAAGTTTTCTGTCTCTTTCTATAACTTTTCCAGTGATTTTTGTTTGTGAAATCAAAACCTGTGGGTGTAGATGTGGTGAATGAAGGCCACCATCAGCTGCTGACACGAGAGCAGGAGATGCTCCTGCCTGGAGAGATGCTGTTGCTCCATGGATTGGGAACAATGTTGGTTGGAGCTGTGGTGTGGTTCCTAAAGCAAGCACCAAGGAAACAACAGCAGGTGATTCCTGTCTCCTGCACCTTTGTATTGGCACTTGTATTCCTCTTATCTAAGTTACTTTGCATTTTTAATTGTGAAAATATTTTTTAATTTATCTTTAATTTTAAAAATATTTTAGATTTTGAAAATATTTTATTTTTCATATCACAAACTGGTTTTTTTTTAAATGATTCTGGCCTTTTAAATGTCTCCCCAGGGGTTTCATTTCATGGTGAGTGAAAAGGCTCCATTGCACAGGGAGACATGGATGAACAGATGCTGGGACTAGAACAGGAACTAGAACTAAAACTAGGACTGGAACATCCATTCTGAGACTAAAACAAGAAAATTAGTTCTCTGAAGGTCTCTGTCTGGACAGTGGGAGGAGCAGTAAAGAACCCTCATATTCCAGGACAGCAGTGCTGTGTTCCCCTGTCCAACAATGCAGAAACCACCGTGGAAAATAAGTGATGGAGAATAAAAACCATGGATAATAATATTTCATAAAAACAGGATAATAATATTTCAGCCTGGTTATCTTAAAAAGAAATGAGTGAGGTGCTCAGGGGGTCTGTCCTCACCCTGCAAAGAGAAAAACTAATTTGTGATGAAAACAGGGTTGTAAGAGCCCCCTTTATCTGCCCCTTGGCAGATGCACACTGGGCCCACTCCTTGCTGAAGTTCAGGTGGTCCCTGCAAGGCACTTCCCATTTTTCCTCCAAAAATAAAAAGAGGGGGAACAGCTTCAAACCCCCTTTGCAATGTGTGGGTTCACGTGAGGTTCAATCCCAGGAAAGGAAGGCTGGGGTGCTGAGTCCCCACGAATTTCAGAGGGAGCTTGCCTTGAATGGGGGAATTTGGGAGAGGCTGAGGCCAGGATTTGTGTGTGTTTGCTCATGGATCAGCCAGGCACACGCATCTGCAATTGAATCTGCACTTTGTTAGGTTAAGAAACATTTCTTTATGCTCTGCAAAGCAAGTGAATAAAACCGAGGGGGGAAATATACACAGTGTCAGCTTGCCTGTGTGGGAAAAATACTTTATTTTCTGTTGTAAAGACAAAGAGTGCAGAAAGAATAAAAAGCTGTGGTGTGTATGATCATCCTATGGAAGCACATTAGTAAAGCACCGTGGTACCAGTTGTGTTGTGAACTTAAAGCCACCCCTAATTAAACTGTCTGCATCCCCCAGCATTTCCCTGTAATGATGTCAAGCCGTGCAGCAATTAGTTGTCTCTCTGTGAATGTAAACACTGTTTGTAAATCATATAAATTTAACCTGCTTGGCTTCTTGAAAAGCTCCAAAAAGGGAATTAATTATTATTGTGGATTTTGGAGTTATGATTTATCAGACTGGGTTTTTTTTCAATGTCTTGATCTGATGTTTTCTGTGGTTGGTGGCAATTAATTTTGGGAGCAAAGGTAGGACTTATTAAAAATCTGGGATGTCATTAGGGGTGGGACTAATGGTGTGCACGACAGCATGCAAAATATTTTATTGCACTAACACAACTGCTGGGGGTTTCTTTTAAATTGAGATTTAGTCCATTCCAAGTGTGTGGGTGCCCTGACCTTTCAGCGTTCTGCATTTTGCACCTCCTGTTCTACTTCAAGCTAATTTGCATGTGAAGTTTGAATCCTGAAGAAAGATGCCCTTCTGCAGTAGTTCATCTTCTCTTTAGAGATCAGACTAAATGCCCATGGCAATATGCTGGGAAACACAGCACATTACCATGAAATAGCTCCATTAGAGACAAAGAAATGTAAACAAAACAAACACATTTGCCACTGGTTTTAGCTCAATTATATTTCTCCTATTGATGGTGTTGCCTAAAATGAAAAAGTGCTCCAGACCTAAATTTAGTAAACCTTTTGTTGCAATTTACTCCAGCAAAACCTCTGCTGCTGGAGGTGGATGGTTTACCTGAGCCATCAGCCACATAGCACGTTTATGGTTATTGTATTTTACAGGTTGATAGATTTTTATATTCTGTCCAAGTCAGGATCTTACACCACCTGGTTTATTATTTAGTAATTTACAGTGCAGTCAGGCATGTTTGGTTTAATGTAGGATAAACTTATAAATCTATTGTTCCTCCAGTTGCTGGGGTTGGTGTGCAATGAACTACAGAGCTTGATGCGTACATACATTTCAGCTCTGCTTATTTTCTTTGATAGGGAAGCAGGCAATAGATAACACAGTGACAGTGGCATCCCAGGGGACAGCAAAATGTGAGAGCAACACACCGTCAGGTTAGTAGGTCATTATTGTATGAGCACTGAGCCATTAATTGACTACTGTACCAGGCTCAATCTGTGTCAGATTATGGCTTTTGGCAGCAAGAACTCTTATCTAATAGCTAACTTTGTTTCTTTACTGCCTTTTTATTAGGTTTTCGGGTAAAATTATACCTAAAAAGGTAAAATGTATTTGTTGCACCTTAAAAAAAAAAAAAAAAAAAAAGCAACTCAGCCAAACCAAACCAAACCAACATACAGAATAGTGGTAATGTCAATAGGTAAAAAAAAAATAAATCCTGTGAGGGAGCAGCTAGCAGAGTGTTTTGCTAATATTTGTGAGTATTTTTTTACCAACTTGAGCAGTCAGATACTTCATTTAGGGGCTATAGACATCATGGGTGCAAAACTATCAGGAATTGAGAGGTGGTGCCTGAATTATTTTGTTAATCTGTAGCATTGGGTGGCAATAAGAGAATAGCCAGCCTGTAACAACAACAGTGAGCACCATTTGTACAAACCTTGCTGCTTTCTCCTAAAATGTGCCCTAACAAGAGGGGAATGGTCAGTCCTGGCATGGGTGGTGGTCAGAAAAAAGAACCCAGCTCGTGGCAGAGCTCTGGCACCTTCCCCCAGCACCAGCTCCTGCTGGAGCAGTTCCAACCCTGTAATCAGGGAAGAAATCAGTGATGTGAGGAAGATTTGAGGGGAAAAATCATCTGTTCTTCAGCCACTGGCAGCAGGCAGGGTGGTCCTCAGCCACCTGTGTCCATCAGAGGAGAAATTCCCAGCTTTTCCAGGCTGTGGGGGCTGAGGGTGTCACGCTCAGCACAGTGCTCAGGTGAGGCAGGATTTTGAGCTGGGTTTAGGGATAAATCCTGCTCTCTGTTCAGAGGTGATTTCAGGTTTCTGCCATCTCTCAGCTGAGATCTTTTGGAGTATGTCAGGCTGGGGCTAAGATGCTGGTTTAGCTCATCCCTGGCACCTGGCAAATCCCAATCCAGGGGTTTCAGCCCAGAGGACAGCGTGGATTAAAAATCACTCAGGCCTGAAAAAAGCTTTGTAAGAGCTGGAGTGGGTGGGATGGGCCTTGGTGAGGTGAGTGTGTTTTCATGGGCCTGGCTCTAAACCAGCTCTCCCTGTTGTCTGCAATTCCTGAGGAATCCTCAATCCCAGCCCCAGAGGGGTGCAGGGATGCTGGCGGGGTTTTGGGGTGCATTCCAGCTGTGTGACACATCTGCTGCTGTTCCAGTGATGGAGCCCCAGTTTAATTTCTGTCCCTACCCATAAATCGACCTGCCTGTGACCTTGGGCAAAATATTTAATCCAGCCAGCCCTCAGTTTCCCTCTTTTGCTCCCCATTAAAAATGATTTGCTGTCCCAGGGTGTCGGGCTGGGCAGGAGAACCCAGGGTGATTGCTGATAATTATCAATATGGGAAACCCTGGGAGAAGGTGGGGAGGTAAGACAGAAACCTTTATTTCATTAAA
>WEIU01022448.1:354133-357314 GCA_013389925.1 Aegithalos caudatus
TGCCAGGGAACAATTCCTGCCCATTAAATCCACTTTCAGAGGATGCTCTTTGTTTCCTGCATTACCCAGCTCCACCTCAGAGCTGTGGAGGGCTGAGTGCTTAATATTCACCTCCTTCCATCCTTCTTCATCCTATTTGCATGCTGCAATTAAAGGAAGTAGTCTTGTTTGCATAGTGCTTTAAAAATGTTTCTGTCAGCAACAACACTGGGGTTTGAAGAGCGCTATCTCTCTAAGAGCAGAGCTAACTAATTGCATAAGGGTCACACCATCTGCTGCTAAAGAAGTAAATCTTCAGATGATGAGAAGTTAGGATTTATGGAAAACCTCCTGACAGGGATAGCTCTTGCTTGGGTGGTTGCTTTTTTTCATATGTTTTCTGTTGTTTTCTAGTAATTTTCTGTGCTTTGATATTTTTTTCCTGGGTTTTTTTGTTTGTTTTTTTTTTTTTTTTTTTCAAAAGGGAAAAAAGACAAAAAAAAAAATTCATTTTAATAAAGAACTTGGGAGAGACTTCATGGAAGGAAGGGCACATTTCTTAAATGAGAGAGCAGCTGATAATTTTGGCCAAGAGCCTTCAGCACCGACTGTACCCAGTTACATCACAGTGAATTTTCAAATTTCTGTCCACGGAGATGACATATAAATAAATAAATACATAAATAAAGGCCTTTTGCCACCCAAACATTTGTGGAAACCCACAGGACAAGAAGGATATGAAGTGACATTTTTAATCTTTACCAATTTTTCAGTAGTAGAGAGCTCATGGAGCCAAATTTTTCTGTTGGTCAGTGTAAGATGCTCAGTGCTTTTAGTTGGGTAAATTATGTTGCACTGAGAAGTTGTGCATCCCTGGAAGTGCTGGATGAGGAATTGAACAAACTGGTCTTGTGGAAGGTGTCCCTGCCCATAGGAGGGGTTGGAACAAAATGGGCTTTAAGGTCCTTCCAACCCAAACCATCCTGTGAATCTGTGATTCTATAAATAAGCAGACTTCTCCTAACAGCTTCAACAAATGATTAAATTTTGTTCATTAACAATAAAACCCATTAGTGGCTCCTTTTCATCATCAGACAATTTTTCTATGTAGGGAATGTCTCAGTGGGTGTCATTGGGCTCATTTTGTGTCTCCTGGACCCTCCCACAAGGTTCCTGTCAGAAAGGAGCCTGACCAATCCCAACAAACTGAACAAAAAAGGATCACTGATTAAACTTAGGGCTGAACTCCAGAGGTGGGAAGATGAGAGCAAGGCTGGGAGGTTCCTGGTTTAGCTGCTCAGGAAATGTTTTTAACTTTACATTGTCAGCAGAGAAACCCCTGCGAGGATTTTTAATCCAAGCTGGGAAATACAAACGTGAGCCCCTTTCAAAAACACACCAAGTTTTTCCCTGAGAATCACTCACTTGCAAACCAGCTCTGATGAAGGAATGTTTCCAGTGGAATTTTTTAGGTGGCATATTTGATTTTTGTTGTATTCATTTTCAGCAAAAGGCAGCCTGGAAGTGACGTGATGCATAAAAGAGCAGCGTGCTGGGAGCTGGTGCCTACAGGAGTTTCCAAATCACAACTCCCTGATTTGCAGTGAGCCTTGCAATGTTTTTAATCAGGGGAAGGAAGGAATTAATATCTCCTCTTCCCATAAACCCTCATTTGTATTGTCGATAACAATAGTTAGAAATCTCAAATCTGGAACAAACCTTATTTAAACAAGAACCTGTCAATTCTGCTGATGTTTTGTTTGAAGATGCAAATTTCCTCACAGGGGCAGATGCTGCAGACAGCCAATACTCACAGACAGCTGAAGGCTGTGTGTGATTCCTGCAAGTCTTTCCCTCCATGACTATATTTTATCATGCAAGGAGAATGAGGAGAGTTGGGGCTCTGTAAAATATATTAGTTTTCATATTTGTGTGCAGGAAACCTCTGCTCTTCTGCATCAGGGGAAATGGCAGCACAAGTGCAGACTTTCCATAAGGTATTTTGCTGGTTTTGTGCTCACTCAGTGGATACTTTTTGGATCAGATACCTGTGAAAATTATGTAGAAGATGATTCTTAGAACTCTGGCAATCCCCCTGCCTCGTATTCTTTCTGCTTCCCACCTCACTCCCCTGTGTGCCCATGCTGGGATAACTGGGCTGGAGGGGAGGGCAGGGTAGGAGCACAGTGGAAATTCAAGTGGCAGCACACTAAAGGATCCAGTTCTGGTTTATTTGTGACTAAAGGTTGGCATCAATTGAGAAAAAGCAGCAAATCTTCACTAAAAATGATGATTGTAGAATCATTGAGAGGACCTTTGAGATCACCAAGTCCAACCATCAGCCAGCAGCACCACAGTCACCACTAAACCCTGTCCTCAAGTGCCAATTTACACACACTTTGAACACTTCCAGTGATGGTGACTCCACCACTTCCTTGGGAAGTTGATTGCAGGGTTTGAAAACCATTTCCATGATCAATGTAGATGTTAAAAATCCAACCTTGTTTGGAGAACTTTCTGGCACACGGATTTTCTAACAACCTTTGGGTGCCACATTAGCTGTAAAACCCACCAAGGTTTTCTCTGCTGGAACAGGCAGGTTAAAACCCCACATGCAAAGTTTACAAAATGCTGGTGAGTTTATAACCTGAGGAGCCTCAGGGACATTTGGATCTGTGTGTCCTCAGTGTGTTCCCTGGGTGAGGTAAAAGAGATCAGCCAGGACAGGAGTGTCCCCAACCCCACACTGGGGACTTTGTTTGGGGCATGAGAACCACAAAATCACAGAATCACAGAATCACAGTCACAGAATCACAGAGTCACAGAGTCACAGAGTCACAGAGTCACAGAGTCACAGAGTCACAGAGTCACAGAGTCACAGAATCACAGAGTCACAGAATCACAGAGTCACAGAGTCACAGAATCACAGAGTCACAGAATCACAGAGTCACAGAGTCACAGAATCACAGAACCACAGAGTCACAGAGTCACAGAGTCACAGAACCAGAGAAGCACAGAATCACAGAGTCACAGAATCACAGAATCACAGAATCACAGAATCACAGAATCACAGAATCACAGAATCACAGAGTCACAGAATCACAGAATCACAGAATCACAGAATCACAGAATCACAGAATCACAGAGTCACAGAATCACAGAATCACAGAATCACAGAATCACAGAATCACAGAATCACAGA
>WEIU01022448.1:357415-378939 GCA_013389925.1 Aegithalos caudatus
GGCTGGGTTGGGTTGGTGCCTTAAACCCCACCCAGTTCCATCCCCTTCCAGGGACAGGGACACCTTCCACAGCCCAGGTGGTGCAGATTTTGATTTCTAAAGTCTGAGTGTCTCCAGACCTGCCCCCATTTCCAAACACTCTGAGGAATATTCAGCACAGAGATGTTTTCTCACTGCTCTCTCAGCTTGCCCTGGAATTTGGATCACTCCTGCTGGAGAAGGAATTGAAAGATGTCACTGGGATCCCAATGGAAGGAGCTGGATATTCTCTATGGAGAAATCAACACAACCCAGGCTCCTGGTGAATCCTCTCTAGACCACTGATGCTTTCCTGCATGTTGACCTGAATTAAAAATAACTGGGGAAGTTCTGACAAAATGTTTTGCTAACCAAAACAAAAAAACACCCAAACCCAGTGCCTCTTGTTGTCCATGATTCCCTCCAAAGAGCTGCAGTGAGCTCCCTAAAGCAAGGCTCTTGCTGATGGTTAAATGGTTAATGGTTAAAATCTTTGTTACTCTGGTTCACTGGAAAGCTCCTTAGACAGTCCTGAGCTGAAAACATCCCTCACCTCATTCTTGAGCACAAAAACTAATATTTCATACTGCATTTTGGACCTGATGTCCATTTTTTGGCTCAACTACCAGGCCAGAAATTGTTTTTAGATTTCCTCTTTGGCATTCACAAAGTTTTGCCTAAAACCCTTGGGGGCTTGCTGAAAGAGATTTATTTATGTGCATTGCAAGGCGCCTGCCAAATAACTTCAGCTTCATGTTTTTTAATAATTTTCTAAATTTAAAAATTAATAAAAAGACTAAACTCTTGGTTTACTCATTATTAATTATGAATATTCCCATCTATTTTGCCTTAAATATCAAAGATAAACAAAAGCCAAGAGGCTGTTAGGAAGCTAAAAATGCTGGAAAATGCTCTCTTAGAGGTCTTGAGGTTTGTGGAGTGTTTTCTATTATTTTGTGGGTGACACTTTCTCCACTTTATCAAAATTTGGAGTTCAGCTTGGAGACTTCCTTTCAAAAGAGCTGTTGGCTAAATCGCTTCTATTAACCTTTGAAGTGTTTTTTTGGAAGTGTTAGAAGGAAAAAAGTAGTTCTGTGTTAACAAAAAGGCCACACTTTATGAACTGTGATGTTTTTCCTTTCAAAGTAGGAGGAAAACTTCTCAGAGTTAAGCAGGAGCAAGGCCAGATTTGCCCTTCTTTCCCATGTTGTAGCAGTCCTGAGGACATTGAAATCCAAAGTGGGGTTGATTTGTCTTTTAAACAGCAAAAAAATGTCATTATTCTGGTTGTTTTTGTGGTTTTGGAGCACTGGGACCTGCTTCAAAAGTCTGGCATAGCCTTTGCCATGCTCACTTTGAGTTTGCAATTTGATTTTTTCTTATCAAGAATTTAGATTAATTGAAAGATTATTTCAAACTTCCCCTGTTTTTATCAGTTGGATGTAAATCATGGCTGGCTCTGCTTGGAGCTCAGCTGCTGGGCCACCAGTGATGGGTGAGAGAAATTTGTGTCCACCCTGCTAATGAGGGACAGATAATGGCACAGCAATATTGGAGATGAGGCTTTGACAGGGATTTTCACTCAGCCACTCTGTCAAAAAGCAGGATTGCAGCACTGGAGGATGTCTGTGGAGACAGAGCTCTGTGTGTGTGTGTGTGTGGGTACAGAACCTGTGGTCAAGCAAAATGAGCCAAACTCACTCCCAGTGTGCTCAGAGGATCAAGGAGTAGCCCAAGTATTGAACTAAACCTCCAGTAAATTCATTTAAATTGTACTGGGAATAAAAAACAACTCGAGGAAGCCGTGGTGGAAGTTACTCCCACAATTATTTTTGTAATTTGCCTTTTTTTTTTTTTTTTTTTTTTAAAAAAAAAAAAAGCACAAATCATTGATGCTCTGATCTTTCCCTTTGTTCCACCCTACACTCTCCAGAGCCATTCCCCAACTCCAGGTTGGAAGCAACTCTGGAATGTGGTTCCTGGGATGTTGTTACCTAAAATTGCTCCCCTGGCCCATCCCTGGGTGCTGCTCAGAAGGAGCTGGTGCCTTCAGTGGGCAGGAGGCATCCAAAAGCAGCAGCTGCATTTTGGGTGGAGCAGAGTCACGACTGAAAGCAGCAGAAATAAGGAGGAAGAGAAATAAGCCTTAAAATCGGGCTTAGTGTCAGCTACCCCTCTTCAGATCACTGGTTTTGGTTTATTTTCCCACTGAACTATGCTCTGTGGTGGGAGGATATTGAAACAACTGTCTTTTTTTCCCCTCCCTCTCTCCCCCCCTTTTTATTATGTAATATAAAAAAAAAACAAAGGAGTATATTGTATTAATATGAATACGTGCCAGAGAGAGCTTTATAGGGTCATTAATACATTTCTTGGGAGGTCAAAAGACATGAAACTGAAGGGCTTGTGCCTCACAATAAAAGTGAGGCATGTATTGTTGGCCCAGCAAAACATGCCCTGGAGTACAATATTTGTGTATTTAAAAAAATTATACTGGCAGAAAATACAGGGGCAGCTGCAGAGCTTTGGACTGTGCCTAACGGGAGTGACACAGGTGAGGGCTGGAACTGAGGCTGGAATGGTGGGAAAATTGGGATTTTACCTCTTTTTGGTTCTTTATGAGGTAGAAAAAAATCGTCTTAACTGGTTAAAAAGCATTTTTCTCCTTGAGTGCGTGCGTTTTTTTGTTTTTTCTTTAAATGCAAGAAGCTCCTGTCACCTGTAGAGTAGGCTCTGGATGCATGAACAGGATATCCCATGAAAACCCTGGAGAGGGGGAAAAATGAACCACCTAATGCCATGGCTGAAGGTCAGAAAAACCTCAGTTAAGGCAGAAAATATTACCTGTGTTCCAAACCAGCCCAGCTCTTCCTCTCTGAGCTGTGCTGGAGCTGGGGCACTGCCCAGGGCCTCGGGGTGGGGATGGGACAGGCAGCTGGAGAAGGGATGTGGTGGCCTCCAGCCTTCCCTGGGATTTGCTGCCTTTGGATCCCTCTCTGCTGGCTGGGATCGAGGGTGGTTCCGAGTGGGGATTTCTCAAGGAGGGAAACTGAGTTTGCCTGGAGAAGAGCAGTGATGGAGTCACCTTCTCTGTTACTTCTCAAATAAAATTATGGGAAAAATTAAAAAAAAAAACCAAACAAAACAAAAACCCCAGCACTGAGAAGTTCCAAACTTCACTGCTTTCTCCATTGGACACCTTCATGTCCTTAAAAAACTTTTCAAATAAACAAACTCAAAACGTGCTAATTGCCTTTGTGGCTGTATCACCCTTCTCCTGGTGCCAGGGCCTCCACATCCTCATGGGGAAGGAATTCCTTCCCAATATCCCACCCAACCCTGCCCTCTGGCACAGGGAAGATATTCCCCCTTTTCCTGGCACTCCAGGCCCTTTTAAAATTCCTCTCCAGCTTCCTTGTGGCTCCTTTCAGGTACTGGAAGGCTGCAAGGATTTCTGCAGGAGCACAGGGCTGCCTGAGGGGAACCTTTTCCATTGCCATGAAAAGTTGCAGCTGGATATTTGCTTAACCCTCTGATGAAGCTTTTCATTATCTTACCACTAACACACTGCAGAAAATGGAATCATTAGAGTCCAGCAGCATTCAAATGTAAACATTTGAATAATTTACACTTCCAGCCAGTGTTAAATAAAAGGTTTCAATCTCTGATGGAAACCTGACAATAAATATTCATTTCTAATTTTCAATAAGTAAACTTTATGACTTCTTAAAAGCCTTTTTTTTTTTTTTTAACCTGAAGTGTAATGGCAATTTTGACAGTTGGACACATTTGGGATTAAAATTTTCCCTCTGGTCAACAGAACCATGAAGAATCATTATAAAAATTAAAAGCTAGAAGTAATTACAAATGTTACAATTAGGAGCAATTTTGGGATCTCGATGTGCTACAACCAACAAAAGCTGAGTCCTTTCCGTGAAGGTTTTCCTGTGGGACGTGAGGAAAAGAAGTGGAGGAGAGGAATTGCCTTGCTGGCTGAGGCCTGGGACTGGAAGGGTGCCAGCACTGAAATAATTCTGTGATAGAGGAGGCTGTAAGGAAGTTTCAGGAATGCCATTTACAGGCAGAGCTCTGGAAAAGAGGGTGAGATTTGCAGGGAAGCGCCGGTGCCTGCAGACCCTGGGAGCACCCGGTGTCCCCGTGATCGATGCCTCTCTCGGTTTCCTCCACAAACTTTTATTTTCTGAGGTTTATGGGTGCGTAGTAAAAATCCACTCAGAGTTTACACTTGGTTTACACCGGGTCTCTGTCTACCCAAGTTTATTTTAATGGTGTTTTTATGTGGCTCTTCTTCAGGCAGCTGAGTTGAGCAGAAGCCGACGCGCGGCCGCTTCCAACGCGTCCTTTTACCGCCGGCCTCGCTTCTGGGGTCAAGGACATCAGGTGGCTCATAATTATCAGCAAGGGCTCCCCACACAATTAATGTTTTGTTTTTTTTTCCAAGTGATCTCAGCATGTCGTTGTGGGACAGCCAGAGTTTTATAAAATGCGTGGCTGTGACTGCACGGTGAACGTGTCTGAGATGCTCCATCAGCACTGCTGCCCCTCACCTCACCTCACCCAGCTCGCCCCTGCTCCCTGTCCTTCTGTGGCCACCACTGCCATAAAAAGCTCTGGATTTGGGCAGTTATCTTCCCCTTAAATCTTATTCTGCTTACAGTGTTGGCAATGGGCTTTGCCGTGTAATGCCCCTTCCAGAGTTTGTAAGGAGTGATCCTGCTCCTCTGTGATACAGAAATATCTGGAATATTTATACATAAATATCTGCTGCCGTGCAGATCCCAGCAATGTTCGTTTGTCTGAGTTTCAGGCTGGGCAACACCAAATTTCTTTTCATCTGCTTTGAATTTGCGAGCGTTTAATTGATTGTGTGCTTTGAGTCTGAAGCTCTTGATCTGCCTCATCTGTGCTGATCAGTATTTTTTATACTGCATCACATCTTCTCTTATGGGCTTCCTTCTAAGGTATAATTGTTGTCTACCAATCTCTTTATATTTCATTAATAAATAGATTTCCAGCCTTCCTTTGATCATTCCTGTCATCATTCTCGGAGCTCCTGGGATTTGCACAGTGCAGTTTTCTTAACACAAAGTAACCAACACTGCAGTCAGCAGTCCAGAACAATCTCCACTGTTAATTTATATTCCTTAGGATAGTCCCTGCAAAAACTTCTGTGTAATGTGGCTGTGTGGTCCTGATTAACATCAGTAATCCCTGTGACAGAGCTGTTCAATACTCACCAAACTACTCTGTGGGGGAAGGAAGCGAGAAGAGAAATAAAAAGTAAAGTAATTTTTGAGTTGTTCATGAGTAAAGACCAATCAGACTTTGCACAAAGGATTTAGAAACAAAAACAACACCACTTTCCAAATCTCCTATGCCTAATTTTTTTTCCCTGTGCTTAGGTTGGGTGGAATGTTTGTTCTTTGCATCAGTGGATATTTACATGGGAATGAGAGAGGATGAGGAGGGAGGGGGACCACGAAGGAGAGAACCTCCTCAGGACCCCCTGCCCTGATCAGCAGCCCCATTGAGGAGCTCAGCATTAAAAGGTGAGACTTTCATTGCTCCCTTTGCACTTCTGAGCTGTAAAAAATTTTGGAGGGGACTGAAATCTGACACTTTGGAGAGGTCAAACCCTTGACTGGTGAGCAAGAGGACAGGGATGGGGAAATCTCCTTCGTGCCAAGGTTTGCACTGCCTGTGCCTGGGGTACAGTTGGGACACCATGTGTCACCAGCACTTTAATTCTGAGGGGACTTGGCAGGAATCTGAGTTACTGGAACATCCACAGAGTGCTGTTTGTGCCAGATCCCACTGAGCAGGGAGTGGCAGAGGAATGGATCAGGGCTTCTTCCCATGCTGCACGTCCCTGTCCCCGTGCTGAACTTTGGCACGTGGCACACTGGCTTATAAAAATAATAAAATATGACAAAGTAGTTTGAGAAACCTCCATTTTCACAGTCTCCTGCATAGGGAGAAATGTCCATGCATAAAACCAGAGAATCATTGGGGGGTTGGGTGGGAAGGGAAATTAAAGCTCATCCAGTGCCACCTCCCACTGTCCCAGGCTGTCCCCAATGTCCAACCTGGCCTTGGGCACTGCCAGGGATCCAGGGACAGCCACAGCTGCTCTGGGCACCCTGTGCCAGGGCCCCACCACCCAGAAATGCTTTATACCCATTTGTGTCTGCAGTTCTGGGAGTGGAAAATCTGGTTTTAGACCTTTGGATCTGCCGTGTGCTGCTCCAGCCACAGCTGATCTCCATCTGCTGACCTCTGAAGATACATGGCCATCCTGTGACAGCTCCTCTTGTGCCTCCCTGCAAATGTATGGGGAAGCAGCAGGGCAAGAGGACTTTGGGAATGTCCCTTCTCACAGCATTTACTGAGCTCTGGTCCAGAGGAGCCCCCCAGCCCCATCCTCTGCTGTCTGTGGCAGCTGTAGAATGGGGATGGGTATAAAATACTCTCTTTTAGCACTAAGCAATGGATTTATTGCAGGAAGCAATGGCTAAGCCAAGGTACTGCCCAGCACCATGTCTTCTTTTCCCTGTTTTCTGGTCTCTTCCTGCCCTCCTGCCTCCTGGCATGTGCAACTAGAATATACGTGAGGAGGGAGAGATGTGTGAATTGTTTTCCTTTTAGAGCAGCCTGCCTTTATTGAGATGCATTTGTTACCCTGGACTCCTGAGAAACACCTTGCCCTTTTCTTGCTCTGTTTTCCATTTCTGTCTCTTCCTCATCCCTAACTTTATTTTCTCTTTATTTTCCTTCTCCACTTTTCTTTTTCTTTACATCTCCTTCCTTTCTCTACCCACGCTCATCCTTCTTCTCATCACTCACTTGATTTAGGGTAAGGAGAGCACATGCGAAGAGAATTGCCATGTACAGAAGTTAAGGATATATATGGGATCCTTCATAATGTGCTTCACTCAGGCTGGGGATAGTGAAAAGGTACGTTTTCCCTGAGCTTGCCAGCAGTGTAAACCATTCAATTGGTAACATAATACGTTTTTATGGTCTCTGTATAGCGATTTTCCATTTAAGTGTAAGTTAAATTGATGAATTCACATAGAGGCATAGAGGAAAGTTTTTCCTTTTTCTTTTGTAGTATAAATTCTCCATGAATGCTCCTGCCCTCCATTGTGAGTGGGTTTTCCTCCCAGCCATGCATGAAATGTGCCCTTAGGTTCTGTTACAAATAGGTTTACACTGATGTGTATGGCTGATACGAGCATTACGGTCTTGATCCTGCACTCATTGAAATCAATGGCCACATTCCCCCTCCCTGCAGGAGTGGGAGATCAGAGCCTCTGGGTCGCCCTGGGAATACAAAAGGCCTCATGGCTTTGCTTTTGGGGGCTTTTGTATCCCTTCTGTGACAATTGGTTTTTGGCTGGATCGATTCTACCTGGCAGGAGGCTGTGGGGAGGTGGGGATCAGCCTCCTCTCCCAGGGAACAAGGAGCAGGACAAGAGGCTGCAAACAGCACCAGGGGAGGTTCAAGTTGGACATCAGGAAGAATTCCTTCATGGAAAGGGTGGTCAGGAATTGGAAGGAGCTTCCCAAGGAGGTGGCGTGGTCCCCATCCCTGGAGGTGTCCAGGGAATGACGGCACTCAGTGCTCTAGGCTGGGGACAAGGTGGGGATCAGTCACAGCTTGGACCCAGTGATCCTGGAGGTCTCTTCCAACCTCAAGGGTTCTGGGATCTTGTGATATCCTTGTCTTGTGACACACAACATTCCCACTTCAGTGCTTGCACAGGCAATTACTTCGGAATTTTTTCTTTCTGGGTTCTCCAGTTACAGAGTTTCTTGTTCTGTTCCTGTTGGCTTGGGAGATCTGTTACTTGAGCTGGGACCTTTTCCTTCCATGAAAACTGGCTGGCACTGTGCCAGGGGGGTTGTGGAAGTGGGGCCTTCCACAGAAACAGGAGTTGCTGCAGGGAATGGCATTTGTTGGTCACTGGGTAACAGATTTTCCCAGTAACTTTGCTGTTGGGGTGCCTGCCTTTCCCAGGAAATGTAAAACGTCACCATTTGTGCTCTCAGATGGAATCCAGCAAGAGTTTCAAAGTGCCTGGTTACATTTCAATGGGGCTAAGCTATAATTCACCTGTCTAAAATACATTAATCAAACTTATTTTCTGCACTCTGTTTCCTAACAGGGGCTCACATATTTATTTTCTGTGCCAGCGGTGCTGTATTTCACAGGAATTCTAATATTTCAGCAGTGGTTAAAAAATCCTCATTCGTATGGATCTGAGCTGCACTTGGCTGGAAGGTGCTGTAAGAAGTGAGGGGCTGCATGGTTACACAATATTAACTAAAATATTGGATTAATTTTTGCCAGGCTCCATGATGAGCAGATCCTGGCATGCCCATGAAGCTGAGCTCCAGAGGATCCACTCAAGTGAGCCCCAGTTTGGTCTCCAGGTCACATGAACATGCAAGACAGGATTAAGCTCATTCTGGTGAATCCATTATTATTCTGAATATCCTTCAGCAGTTTTTTTAACCTTGAAATTTTGTAAATTTGTCATCTTCTGTAAACTTGAAGTTTAGAACACAGTGAAGTAATCCCCTGAACTTGGATGGCTGCTTGGTGGTGAGTTGAAGGAACTTCATCTGCAGCATCAGGGATGGAGCAGGAGCAGGAGGATGCCAGCAGCTGTCCTGGGATCAGGATGTGGATGGATTCCTGAGGATGGTGGTTAATTGCCTTGCCCCTGGACCCCTCAAACAACTGATTAGGGAATGAGGAATTCATTCAAACAACCCAAACAACCTGGGCTGATGGAAGATGTCCCTGCTCATCACAGAGGGGTTGGGCTGGACGACCTTTAAAGGTTCCTTCCAACCCAAGTCTTTTATGATTTCCTGATAATTTCTGCTGACAATTTCCTAAAAATCAAAGAGAACTGGTGAACATTTGTCTTGAGACACGTGAAACATTTGACCCAGCCCCACTCTGGCCATGTAGGGTCCCAGGGTTACCTCCCCCAAAGCTTTTGTGCTGTCTGTGCACCAGAGCCATGAAGGGAAATGGGTCAGTCCTTTGTTTTTAGAGGGAGAACTGAGCTTAGCAGTGCCTTTGGCATATCAATAAAGCCAGCAACAATAAAAAGGAACAGTGTTCATTATACTGCTGTGTGGGGAGTTTCTTTAAGAGTTGGGCCCTAAATGGTTTTTAATCCCAGGATGCACTGATTGTGATAATGTGGAGAGGCAAAGCAAGCATCAGTTATAAAATCATTGCAAATATGAGCGGAATAAAAAACGGTCACAAGGATCTTGTTACAATTTCTGCTTATTCCACAAGGGTTTAAGGAAAGTAAAATAGGCAATGATTTTGTTTGGGACTTGTTTATGAAAGATTACTTTTTGTATAGGTAAGTCAAAAGGTTAAGGAAGTAAACAGAATTTAAATACAGTCAGTTTTAGTAATTTTTTCTGTTGTTTGCCTTAACTGCTTCCTAACATCATAAAAAAGCCTGCAGCACTCAGGTGGAAAGGAAAAAAAACCTCAAGCCAAGAAGAAAAACCCACACCAAGCTGGCTTAAAGAAGTAAAAGCTGTAAAATGTAAGATATGGCACACCTATAAACCATAATTTTGCTTTTCAGCCAGCAAAAGTGCTGTAGATCTAAAATTACAATAAATCTCCAAATGTCCAGCATTGATTACTTCAAGCTTGTGGCTTTAATGGACAACAGAGCAGCACATTATGATGCCATGATTAAGGAATTGTGGAAAAGAGGGAGAGTGATTTTGGACTTTATTTTGGCACCTAGCAGAGCTCAACGTTACCACAATTATTGGTTTTCTGAAATATGTCCCTATGCATTATTCTGATCAGATTACTTGCATTGCACAATCCTCTGGTGAATAACAGGACAATAGCACAAAATAAATCTCTCTCTGAAATTTAATCTCCATGTCTGTAGACTGGCAAGAAGAACATCCACATCCCTCTGATAAGAAGTTGTATATTTTCCTGAATGGTGGTATATTTTTGTTTTATAATTGTCCTTAATGTAAATTTTCCAGCAAGAAAGCAGTGATGCCAAAGATCTCAGAGGAAAGAAGGGTTGAAATATGGGTGAAGTGTTCCCATAAGCTCAGCATGAAGAAATCCTAATTTTCTTAGTAAACTACAGGGGCGGGTGAATTCAGTGGCTTACAGAAATCATTAACCTTTCCCCTATTATTGGTTCTCAGTGTAATTTGTTTGATAATCTTCTTCCTCAGTGAATAGCAGGCCAGCTTATCAGCTAATAAAATATCCTCCTGTGCTGCTGCAAGGTTTGGCACATGGTGGGTATGACACAGATGACAGCAGAGCAGTCACCTGCTCTTTTTGAGGTCCACCTCTAAGCCAGGGATGGGGAAGGAGCTGATATTTATGGACTGAAGGATGTGTGTTTATTATTGCTCATTTCCTGAGCTCCATGGACAAGCTGAAGAATAACTTATTATTTTAAGAAGGCAGAATATGTGCTGAGTTTGAAGCACTTGCACAGAAATAAACCCTCACAGGAGTGCAGATGCTCCCTAATCCTTGAGACACCCATCAAAGAGATTCCAACTCTCCCTGGGATCAGCATATTTAGACAGGTCCATGCTGGGCTGTGTCTCTAAAACTGAGTTTCCAGAGGCTGGTCTTGGATGGGCATCCACCAAACTCAGGTGGGAATTCTAGGATGGATTGGAGGAGGCACCTGAAAGCTCTGTGGGTTTTTGGGAAGGGCTGAGCTCAGAGTCAGGATGGGATGTGGCTCCTCCTGGCTGTGGTTGTGTCCTTCAATGTGAGGTAAGAAAACACAGTGCAAGATAGAAAACAGAGGTGAAATGGAGCACCTCCTTATCCATGCAAGGTCTTGTCAAGGACAATCCACCCAATTATGAACTGCCACCTTAATTAGTTTTACTTTAAACCCATTAACCAACTACTTGAAGTCTGCAATGTGGATTTTACTAACCAATTACAGAAAACCACCCAAACCCATGAAGAAGAAGGAAAAAGAAGGTGAAGAAGAAGAAGGACTTAGACAACACCTAAAATCCTCAATATTGCTTCATGTACTACTATATACTAAAATCTTAAATCTAAGTTTTCCACCCTGTTAGATCACACAGTACTATTTAAACTACAAATCCACAACCCCAGTGCTAGCACTCAGTTTTTGAAGTCTGTTCCACGGCCTCAGGTCAGATGTAGTTCCTGCCTGAGGTTCAATGCCCCTCAGCACAGAAAGCCTGGAATTTTCAGCTCCCAGAGCTCCAAAACCCCAGCTCAGCTCCAGGCTCACGTGGAGATCAGGACATGGTTGGTGAGCAGGACATTGTCAGGGGCAGGTGGCCCAGCCCTGGTGGCACACAGGACACGGTGCCATCCTCCACTTCTGCACAGCCAAGGCTCCATCCAGGGAAAATTGGATTTGGGAACTCTTAATGCCCCTGCCTTCCTTCCATGGGAACTTCCATGGCTGCCAGTGCTGCTCCAGAGGCTCCCAGGCTGGGGTGGGGCTGTGGATGTTGCTGGTTGGAATTGGTGTTGGCAAAGGTGTGGGTGCAAGTTCACCCAGCAATGCTTCCATGGCCCTGGCTCTGTTCCTGCCCTGCTATCCATGCTGCCAGTTAAACCCAGCTGGAAGAAAAATTGGCTTTTTTAGTGCTGTGTGCCTGCTTCAGCCAGGAACTGTGGGGATCATTGAATTTGTGTGGCTCAGGACTCAGGAATCAAACCTGAGTGAAGTTTAGGCTGGGTTCATCAGGATCTATAAGGGGGCACTGCTCCAAGGCTGCTCCATTCCAGCAGTGCTGTGATGGTTTGCACTGGTGAAGTCCTGACCTTTCCATGACATCTCTGGCCATACACAGTAGCCCCTTTTCCCACATATTTCTCATTCCTCCAAAATTATTTTTTTGCATCTGTCTTTGCTCTATTTTGCATTTCCTTCAGTTTTCACATTTCACTGCTCAGGAGTATTGTAAAATCTCTGTTTGGAATAGCTTTGCTCACGCTATCTTAAAATTTGCAATTAAAAGCCTTAATATTATTTTTTCAAATCTTGTTTATCAGAGTTAATTATCAGAGCTTCTACCCACAGCTGATTAATACTTTTTTCTTCCCTTCTTCCCTCACCTCCCTTCCTTTCTTTCTCTTCTTATTGCAGTGATTTAGGCTCTTTCCAGACTTTCCTGTGGCAGCCCAGGCAGCGATGCTGAAGTGGCTGTGCCTGTCCCTTGTCATGTTTGCATGGTGCCACCTCTGCAGATGCACTGGTACCTTACACAAAATGAGTCACCACTGTCATTCCTCATTCTAGTGTGAATTAGGTGTATTCCAGCCTGGGAAACTCAATCTGAGCTGTTTCCTCAGTGTCATTTTTTAGGTACAGCCTGTGAAGTGGCAGTGATGACGAACAGGGGTGATGGGGTTCAATTTTACCTCTTCCAGGAGTGCTCTGGTGCCATCCAGAGCAGCCTTCTCTTTATTCCCAGACTCTTCCAGCATAGGGAGGTCCCAGCTGATGACATTTTTTCCATCTGCAGTGCAAGCAGTCTGGCATTTCTATAGATGAAATCCTGCTCCTTTGGAAGTTCAGAGTGGTTTTGGGTATGGAGTGACAGGACAAGGGGGAATGGCTTCAAACTGCCAGAGGGCAGGGGTGGATGGGATGTGGAGGAGAAATTCCTCCCTCTGAAGGTGTGGCTGCCACATCAGGGCAGGATGGACAGGGCTTGGAGCAACCTGGCCCAGTGGAATGTGGGGAAATGAACTGGGATGAGTTTTAAGGTCCTTCCAACCCAAACTGTCCTGGAATTCCATGATGCCATCAAACCAAGGTTGGATGGTTTCCTTTGAGGATGCTAAAACACTTGGTGGGGCTATGCAAGTTTCAGTGATCCCTGGATTTGTCCAGGATCCACATCCACTTTGTTCCAACATTTCACCATTACCTGTTACCTGCATGTGTGAAATCATCCAGGTGCTCCCTGTCCTTGCAGAGTGGGAAATCTGCCTCCTTTATCCCACAGAATAACATTTACCCTGCAGAATAACATTTATCTGCAGCCAGCACAGGTTGGTTATCAAATATTTGTTTGAAATAAATAAAAAAAACCCCACAAAACCAACCTGGGGACTTTTATAGCAGGAAAAGTTTTTTTGTTATGTTAGGAAAAGTGTTGCAGAGTGAAACGATACTGCTGCTTAAGGTGGTTGTAAATCATCCTTTCATCTCAACAGGATTGAGTTTCAGGTGCTAAATTTCCAGGAAAAAGGAATGTTGTAAGTAAATATAAATATATTCAATTACAGATGATTTGACTGCTGCTTGTCTGGTTGTTTTAGGGTATTGCCTTGTCCATGGTGTTGAAAAATCCTTAATAGATATTATTTTTAATTATATTTCTGTTTATCAAAGATGTGAGCTTTCAATGCAGGAAGGTAATGCATATTCCTGAAAATTATTTTAATACTTTATAATAATAGTTTACTGAGCATTAAGGAGGAAACTGAAATTCAGAAACAGAGGGACAATGTCTAGAAAAAATCTATTAATGTTGATTTCAGTACTTTGCAGCACTCAACATTAATGGCAGCTGGACTTGTGTGTCTATTTCACTGGAAAATACTCAAATCACACAGAATTTGGCTTAGTTCTGTCATAATTTCTGGTTAAATATGTTTTATAGCACTTAAATTGTTCAAGGTTCTTTACTAATCTAATTTTCCGAAATACCCAAAGTGGCCTGAAACTTAGAAATTCCCAGTTTCAGTAGAAATATTTTATAAGTTCCCAAAATTAAATATACAACGCTGATGCTTAAAAAATAAATCAGCTCAGGGAAAATAAATGAATATTTTCAAGATCTTAATTTCCAAAGTCTTAGAAAGACTGTGTAATTTACTTAAGAATTAGGTAATTCCAGGGCAAAGGACACACAGATTTTAGGCAGACTTGAGCACAGCAAGAGTCAAGAAACAACATTTAGATGCAGGCAATGGGTTTGGCACATTGGGATGAGGAGAAGACCTTCAGGACTGGCATAAAAAGAAGGGAAAAAATAATAATTTAGCAGCAATTCAGAAGCAGAAGTTGTTTGGGTTTTTTGTCTTTTTATTATGCAACGTGCTGCAGTAGGAGAATGTGGAATTTCTGTGCAGAAATGGTTGCAGAGAGGGAAAGAATAAGAAGAAGCCAACAGGATGAGGGGAAATGGCCTTAGGCTGCACCAGGGGAGCTTGAGGCTGGACATGAGGGAGAATTTCATCATGGCAAGGATTGCCAGGCTTTGGAAGGGGCTTCCCAGGGAGGTTTGGAGTCCCCATCCCTGGAGGTGGCCCAGGAAGGCCTGGATGTGGCACTCAGGGCTCTGGGCTGGGGACAAGGTGGGCATTGGGCACAGCTTGGATCTTGGATCATTTTCCAACCTAAATGATTTTGTGATTCTCTGAAAACATGATAGGGAGACTGAATGTTTCAGGCACAGGTTGGGTTTGATCATCTCAAAGGTCTTTTCCAACCTCAGGGATTCTGGGATTCTTTCCTGCCTGACTCCTCTGGCATTGGAGGACTCATCCTTTTGACTCTCTTTCTCCTCTTCTAGGCTTTCTCTGCATCTGTAAATTCACCAAGGCCAACTGGGAGAGCCTTGTGGAGGCTGCCTGGGGAAAAATATCCTTGTTATTGCTTCTGAGATTGCTGGGGACATTTCCTGCAGGCAGGAAGGGGACACTGGCCAGGAGCAGAGCACCAGGAGAGTTCCTGTGGCCGTGGGAGCACAAAGGAGCTGCCTGTGGATGGCAGGTGGTGGCACACATCCCCTCTGGAGCCAGAAGGGCTGAGTGGGAAGCCTGGAGATGAGGCAGCCTTGGCCACAGCCCAGCTGAAGCCCGGGAGGTGGCTGAGTTCAGCGGCTGGGGATCAAACCTGCAAACGTGGAGCTGCTCTTGTGCCAAAACGCTTCACCTCCACCCAGGATGGCTCAGAGCCGAGGTCCCAGTGACTCCCAGCTCCCCATGGCTGTGTGTCAGGGGCCTGGCATGAGCAAAGTGCCAGAGGAGCTGGTGCTGGCAGTGGTTCCCAGCCTGCAAGGTCAGGCTGTCACCTGCGTTCCACTCTGTTTCCGTAAAGCTCCGTGAGTGCGCCGGGAAAATCTGAAATAAAGCCACCACCACATACTATGCAGAGGGTCATTCCCTCACAGTTTGCTCATATTTTATTCTCTATTCATCACAGGAGAAACAGAGGAAAATGAGGGGTGGTTTATCAAGAGAGAAGCATCAAACCAATGGCAAACCTCACCCACGTTTGGGCTGTCCATTGAGTGCTCCATTCCCTTGGCTGTGCTGATTTCCCTGGCTTTGCCCTTCATTCCTCTGCTCTGTTTTTTTTTACCAGGGCAGGATACAAAGCTCTATTTAACAGGATCTGCCTTGCCAAACGAGCTCTTTCCGAGTTTTCTCCCGTGTTTATCTTTGGCAGCTTGTTCATGCCGCGTCCCTGAGTTCAGTTACTCACCAGAAGTAAACAATGCTCATTCCTGCCCTGCCCACCCAACATTCCTTTGTGCTGCCAAAGGGGGCAAAATATCCCAGCAGGGCTTGGTTGTTTTTTTTCTTTTTATGGTGTTTTTGGTTTTTTTTTTTTTTTTTTTTGTGTTTTTGTTTTTTTTTTTTTTTTTTTTGGTTTTTTTTTTTTTTTTCCCCTTTAAACACATCTGAAAAAGGAAAAAAAAAAAAGGAAAAAAAGAAATAAAGAAAAAAAAAAAAAAGAACAATGCTGCACGGCGGCCGTCCACGCAGACAGTTTAACCCTTGGGTCAGCGTGTTTGTATTTCACTTATAGGATTGTTAATAGATTTTCTTCGTTTGTGCGAGACATCGTGAATGATGTGCTGAGGCCTTTCCCTCCCTTCACCGTGGTCCACCTGTAAGGAGATAGCGTTAAAAGCTGCTGGAGTTTCTACCTCTTGACAACATCCCAGCTGTAGCCTCGCAATAGCAATCCTCCCGTGGCAGTTTTAATTATCGGCCCCGGCGATACCATCAGTAAGTGTGTAATTACGTGTCACTTTCCTGGCTGTTGGGTATGAAAAGTGGAACCAGTGAGATGATGATCGTTGAAGCTGTAGACTCATATTTAAACAATTCAAAATGTGTAACTGGCAGTGTCATTAAACAGAGAGAGTCTGACCCCAGCTGTCAGTTACTTTTCCTTATGCAGATTTTTTTTCATGCTGTCTGTCAAAAGAGCTCCATGGGCTGAGATGGGACGGGAGAGGCAGAGGAATGCAGGAGAGCTGCTCTCCTCCTCTCCTGCCCAGGGTGGTCTTTTTACCCTAAATAAATACTGCTGGAGAGATGGTCAATAAATGTGGGATGATGCAGGAAATTATATAGACTTTGGTGATGAATAAACAAAGGGAGACTATCAAACACAAAGTCGACCGTTCAAAAAAAATATGAATAAAATGGGACTCATTAGCCTGAACTTAAAGAACAAGGCTTATGGTAATTTGGGGGATTCATTACTGAAGGATAAAAATGGAATCATTTTCATTTCTCCCTTTCCGCCAAAAAATTTTTGAAGCCGTGGCATATAAAGAAATGACCTGAGGGTTATGATTATTATTATTGTTTAAATCCATATGTGTACACACACACACACACATATTTATTTATATGAGAGTGTCAAGCATGCACATGCATACATATCTTACATATCTGCACGAGTAATAACAATTTCTGAATATTGCCCTCCAAAATCATCATTATAATGTGGATCCCTTTCAGTTTCACTTCAAAGTCAGCGATGTTTAAAGTGTGCAAAGTACCAGAAACTTGTCTCCTGGCCAATATATGCTAAATAGATGGAAAAAAAATAAATATATGTGCATAGGAGTTGGCAAGTAAAGAATATTTTTTTCAGCAAATTGAGTTTAAAATGACAACTCTGCTGTCTGAAGACAGGCACAAGTGGCTTGACTGGGAATTTGGGGTTGGCATGCCGAGAGTTAATTTTGGAAAGACAAGGAAATTAATGGAGCAGTACTTAGAGAAAAGAAAAATAAAAATAATAAAAAATAAAAGATTGGAGGTTAAACAAACATTAATCTGTGAAAAATGCTTCTTTATTTTTAAAATGTTTACACTTCTCAGAAAAAACCCATAAGACACCTTAATTTAAAGCTTTGGAGTTCACATGGGCTCCAGCAGCTGCAATGGAACAACAGAGGCACGCTGGATGTTTAAGCCTTTGAGAAAGCACAGCATCAACACTTGCTTTTTGCAGATTTTAAGGGGAAATATATTCATTTTGTGAGTGTGTGTGTGTGTTTCTGTACATAGCTGTGTATAAAAGCTTTGCATATATTTCTTGTTTCAAAGACAATGCCACGGAGCAGCGCATACAGGAGCGCTGGCTATATTAATTGCAGCAGTACTTTCATACTTGAAAGTAATAAATAGGCACATATTAAATCCTCTAAGGATTAATTTGTATTTTATCAGCTGTGAAAAGGGCAATTTTTTACATATCCAGACTTAAGAGGTAGCCCTATTAGACCTTCATTGGAAAACAAATTCTGCATATATTTTGTACCGGGGCTTTTTATTTTCTTTCTTTTACTCCCCTTTTCTCTTTCCCCTTGCTTTTTTTAAAACCCTTCCTTGTAGCAAGTGGTTATGTAATGTAAAACTGGGAGGGAACTGGGCTGTGGTGTTGTGGACAGACAAACTCTGCCCCAAAAAATTCGATAAATTCGGGTGAGTGGCCAACAGAACACCCAACAGAACCCCCCACACTGGGCCACACATCCTCACTTTTCCTTGGCATTTGAAATATCCAGTGCTTAAGGTCATCCAGTTCTTGACCCATCCTTATTGGTGCCCTCTCAGGTCTCTTATGAGCTCTATTTACAAATTATTTGCTGTTTTGCTCAGGGAGAGGTGCAGGGAGCTGGATTTTGCATGCCAAACAGCCGTTTTCCCTTTGTCTTTGGTGGAGTCCTCTGTAGGGTGGAGGATTTTCGAGTTCTGTGTCTGTCCTACTTGCATGTTAGCTGCAGGCAATGTGCATCACAGGGAGGAGGCAGTCCCTTGGGGAGGCCCCACTTTTCTGCATTTAGTTGCTTGCTTTGAAAGCAAAGGATGCTAAAAAAATTAGCTCTTTTCGGAGTGTGGGATGACTCGTGCACAACAAACAGACTCAGAGTTGAAGGCTCCTGTGTTACTTTTCTTTTTTTTTTTTTTTTGAGTGTGTGTGTGTGTTGGAAGGCAAGTTATGATTTTTAAAGGGGCACTGCACATTTTATTTATTCCCCAAGTCTTGAGGTGCTTCCAGCAGATGTGGGAGCTCCTCCTGGCTGAGGCTGTGGAACTTCCCTTAGTGGGGATGAGAAGGGACTTGGAGGTAACCAGCAAAGCTGACCCCAAATGCTTTGCAGAATTATAATCCTTAGAGAATCATTAAGGTTGGAGAAAAACCCCCAAGATCATCAAGCCCAACCTCAATTTCCTGTATCCTGAGCTCTGCCCTTTAAGCTGGGCTTTCCACAGGCTTTCCCATGTGAAGTTTTTCAGTGCATTTAAAATCAGATGGGGTGCACTTGCTCCCAAGTCTGGAATGTGGGAGGCCTGTGTCCTCAGAGCTCCTTCCAGATCCAGGCTACACCTCACTTCAACGTTCCTCTAGTCTAAAAGTCTGCAAAATCTTCTCACTAGCCCCTTTTCATAGGAAGGAGCAATTAAAATTTGGACTCAGAAGTGATTTTCTCCTCTAGTTAGGAAGTTTTCCTGAGCAGTGCAAGCTGGATGAAGTATTACCAAATATCTTTGTTCATTTGTTTTTCAAAATGCCCTGCACATTTCCAGCTCATCTGAATTCTTCTTTTATGGAATTGATGGCAGTCTGAGGCAAAAAAAACCCCTGCTTCTATGGGCTCTTGAAACAAATCTGCTGTTATCATCTGTGCTGGCTTTGCCTGGGTGCTCTATCCAGGTTTATTGGAGTGGTAAAGTGGTTGTAGACAAAGCCATGGCCACTGGAATGGTGACCCAGAAGCTGTTTAAGCTGAAGGGCTGCCCAGGGAAATCCTTGGGATCCAGTTGTGACCTTTGGTTCTCCTTTCATTGTCAGATCACCCAAACTCAACACTCACTGGTGGGATCCACTAAATAAGACAACAGCATCGTAGTGACCCCCCCTTTACTGTTAACTGTGAACCCAAAATTCAGAGCAGTATCTTGCTAATCTTAGCAGGCACTCCAGGATTTTCTGCTTTTCTGTTTTAAAGCAGTATCCAAGCCTGGTTATGGGAAAATATCTATTTTTGCCTTATGAGACCAGCACAACCACTTCTCTTTTGGTATCAAAAGAATAAAACCAAGCTTTACTACAAAGATAGTAATTTTGGATATAGTGGAATAAAATCCAGTGGAGTGTGGGGCCAGGGGAGTATTTCCTATGTATGATTTCAATAAGGAACTGGAGCTGCAGTGAGGCATGTTCTGCTGTGGAAAAGCAGCCTGCTGTCTCCTGACTTCAGCACCAAGGGAGGTTTAAGTTGGATATTTGGAAAATTTCTCCATGGCAAGGGTTGTCCAGCCCTTCATGTCCAGGTTGCCCAGGGGATTAGTGGAGTCACCATCCCTGGAGGGGTATAAAAGCCTTGCAGATGTGGAACTCTGGGATATGAGTGAGCCTTGGAAGTGCTGGGGAATGTTTGGATTTGGGGTTAGAAGGGCTTTTCCAACCTCAACTATTTTGTGATTCTCTATGTTTTCTTCACAAACTTATTTCCTTACCATCAAATTGGATTAAATTTATGACTGCTTTAGGCCAAAATGTACAACTTTTTGGCTTTATCAAAGAACAATATTCAAGTAGCCAGGACTGAGAGCTGCTCTGGTTAATTTGCAGTGTCCCAGTGCTCCCTCAGTGTCTGTTTCTCAGTGGGTGTTTTCCCTGTCTTTGCCACCCTTCCCAAAGCCATGGCTGATTTCTCCCACTGCTTTTACTCCAAGCAGAGTGAACCTGGATGACTCATGTTGTGAAGAACAGAAGAAAAAAAAAAAAAAAAGAAAAAAGAAAAAAAAATCTTCACTTAATATCAAAAACTATCTCGAAATTATGAAGCAGGAGATGTACTTTGCTTATCACAGTGGAAACCTATTAGACAAATACCCTTGGTGCATGGAAAATATATGCTTTTAACAGTTTTAATCCTTTATCAATTATTCATATGGGAAGGTTTTCCTGTATTTGTTCAGTATGTTGGATGGAATAGCAAGCACGACTTTATTTGTCTAACAGTTTTGTTCCAACTGTATCCGATAAGATATTTAACACCCCCAAACATATTTAATTTAAGAAATAAAGAGCCATTCTTTCTGTGGGGTTTTCCACATCATTCTTCTTTATTACACCAGGTTTTGCTCATCATACCATGTTCCTCCTCAGAGGACAGAGACAAATAACTGTTCCCCGCAAGGACAATGTGTGTGTTGAATGCATTTTAAATGCTGCACTTTGTTATGATTGCAACCAACATTTTAAATATGCTGCAATCAAATTCCAAAATGACACGAGAAAAATGACATCAGAGAATAAATCTATTTGGCTGCACAGGCAACAGGAATGTTGGAGCTGGAACATGCTTAGCTTGAAAGTTAAAGATTGAGTACAATGTTTATTTTATTTGCTTAAGAGAGGCAAGGCTAATTCATCCCTGTTGTGGAAATCAATGGATTACAGTATAAATATACTCTTCAAATATATTTGTCATATTACATGCGTTAAATAGCATTACCTAAATATAGTTTAGCTTTTAAATATCACATGAGGTTACTGATTTGCTTTTACATTGTGCTGGGTTTGTTTAAGCTATTCCAGGGTCTCACCCACGGCATACATAGTAAATTCTGCCTATGGAATTTTAGCTTGGGAGAGGGAAATCAAAGTCAAACGAGCTTCCTGGTGGAAGCTGGGAAGTTGTACAACTGGCAAAGCCTGGGACAGCTGATGCAGGAACATTTTGTTTCTCCTAAATGGGCTTCCAGTTAGGCTGGCAAGTCCCTGGAGTGGTCATTTACTGAATCATGGATCTTTCCTTGTGTTTCTTAGAGGCATGTGAGCCATTGGATGAAAGATCCTGGAGGAAAAAAAAAAAAAATTCCATGCAGCTTCTTGCTAGGAATGGTTCAGGTTTTGAGAAGGAAACATTTTTATCCTGGTAGGATCATCCATCCCTGGAGTCTATTAAATACATCAGGAGTTTTTGGGCCCAGCCGTGCAGTTTTCTGGCTGTGTTTTAATGTATTGGCTCCTGTTAATATTGGTATGAATATTCCTTATCCATCTTCTTGAAAAATTCCCCATAAAGAAAATAAATGATGTCTTACATACAAAGTTTTAAAGTGACTGTGGCTGGGGTGATGGATTTAGCCTGGCTTACGTGAAAACCAAAAAAAA
>WEIU01022448.1:378958-390519 GCA_013389925.1 Aegithalos caudatus
AAAAAAAAAAAAAAAAAAGAGGTGGGAGACAAAGTGGTATTTAAAAACAGGATTTGTTTGCCTTCAAAATTGTAGCTGTAGTTTTCTCCAAAGGATTGGAGCTGAGCAGGTGTTGCCTAGGTAGGAAAATTTCACTTAAAGATCTCTGAACTGTCCCAAACTGAAGTCCATTCTCATCCATAACGTAATTTAGCCCTTGACAGATATATAGAGCTCTTGGAGCTTTCTGTTCTTCACAAAATCTCCTGAGCTTCAAGTCTCACTGACCAGATGGGTTGTAATTTGGCCTCTGACATGGCACAGTCCTGCTGGAGGGTGAAAATTACCTGAACTGGCCAACACCGAGGTCACACTCTCGTCTCCTTAAAGTCATTTTCTTTTCTCAGGCTCCTGCCTCCCATTCCCCAGCACACAGAGCTCTCTTTTCTGCATTTTGAGTAGTGCACAGGAGCGAGACGTGGAATATTTATCCCCTCACAAGTCAGATATTATACTTAAATGTCTTAAGCCTCTGCATCACATCAGTCACAGGATTGATTTCGCCTCAGTGATATCTGACTCCACGAGTAGGAAAGCCCAGATTGCCCCGTGTAGGGTGGCTGGGAACACTTTGTACTCTGTCAGGTGTCAGAAACTGCATAGAAATGTGCTTAATTAACGAGAGCCTTGAGTGCTTTTCAGGCTGAGGGTTGGTGGCAGAGCAAAAGGGACAGGTGACATTACAGAGGGGCTGTGCTGCAGGCTGCCCAGCCAGGAGGAGGGGATGAGAGCTTCCCCAGGCACGGCTCCTGGTCCTCAGGAGGGAATTCACCCAGCCCTGCTCCTGCTGGAGGGGCAGCACAGCACATCAGGGCAGGGGGGGATTGTCCCCTTCTGTTCCCCTGTGGTGCACCCAGCCTGGAGCCCTGCAGGCAGCTCTGGAAAAAACAGCACAGGAGGGACCTGGAGCTGCTGAGGAGAGTCCAGAGGAAGCCAAGGAGATGCTCCAAGGGCTGGAGCCCCTCTGGAGCCAGGCTGGGACACCCGGGGGTGCTCAACTGGAGAGGAAAAGCTCCAGGGAGAGCTCAGAGCCTCTGGCAGGGCCTGAAGGGGCTCCAGGAGAGCTGGAGAGGGGCTGGGGACAAGGGATGGAGGGACAGGAGCCAGGGAATGGATCCCAGTGCCAGAGGGCAGGGCTGGATGGGAGATTGGGAATAAATCCTTCCCTGGCAGGGTGGGCAGGGGCTGGCACAGGGTGCCCAGAGCAGCTGTGGCTGCCCCTGGATCCCTGGCAGTGCCCAAGGCCAGGTTGGACACTGGGGACAGCCTGGGACAGTGGGAGGTGTCCCTGCCATGGCAGGGATGGCACTGGGTGATCTTTAAGGTCCTTTCAGTGCCAAACCATTCTAGGACTCTGTGATTCTATAAACAAACATTCGTGCCTATTTTCCATGCTTTTTTTTTTTTTTTCATTAAATAAAAACAGAATAAAGATATTTTAGAAGAATTCCAACCATCTGTCATGTTCCATTAAACTGTTACTTCCTCAGGCCCTTACGCCTGAGCAGGTGGTGTGAATAAACTGTACTTAGAATGAAGTGAGGGACATTTTTCTCTTGTAAACAACAAAAGCCACAGATATTTTTGTGTTAGCACTTTCCCTTCTTTCTCTCCTTGATTTGGACTGAGCTCTCCTTGCTGCTTGGACATCCCTCTGAGCTCCAAAACAAAAGGAAAGGAAAAGACACATGGAGTGCCCCTAATTCTGGGATTTACTGCCTTTCCTTCAGTTATCTGAGAGCAAGGGATTGCTTCTGAGTGTTTTTCTCTCCAGGAGAAGTTTTCCTTGCTGGGTCACCCGTGCAGGCCTGGCACTGTGTCCCTGTGGCGTGGTTGTACCAACAACCTCCAGCTCAGCAGCATGTCTTGCAATGAACAGAATTTACCCTTTCACCTTCACATCCCTCTCCACTTCTATATACAGCTTTTTTTTTTCTTTCCCCTCACAGCAGAAGTCTTTTTTTTTTTTTTTTTTTTTTTTTTTTGGGTTAAAAAAGGGGCCTTTTTTTNTTTTTTTTTTTTTTTTTTTGCAGGTGCAAAAAGGGGCCTTTCATTTCCCCCATCTTAGGGAAAAAAAAAAAAAAAACTTAGAAAAAAATCCTCTTTCCTCACTGAAAGGCAATATTTTGCTTTTAGCACTACTTTGTGTGCGGCGTTTTTTAGCTCCTCTAATCTTAAATTCAGTACATGAATGGATGGATAATTTCCTCCCTGTCAGTTTTTTTTTTTTTTTTTTTTTTTTTTTCCATGCCTCTGAATTATTTACTATCCCCCTCAACTTGTAGCTGTGAGTCCACTTATCCCTCATTGAGCCACGGCCGTGCCAGGAGCTCCCGTTCTCCCACTGTCCTGGGGGAGCTTCCAGGGCTGGGGAAGCATCCTCAGAGGGCTGCCCAAGCAGGACCCCTCCCCAGCATCCCCCAGAACCCAATCCTAAAGTTACACAGCCTGGATCCAGCTAATTTGTCTTCATCATTCATATCTCCCAAATCCTGAATCATTTTGGTTGCCCTCCACCGCGCCTTTTCAATCTCCTCAATGTCCTGCCTGTAATATAGTGACCAGAATTGCACACGATATTTCAAATATAGCCCCACTAATGTCTTATATAAAGTAGTGCCAGAATAACTTGGGCTGATTTATAATCCTTACAAATATATATATTTGTTTAGCTGCCGTTGTTGGGGTTTTTTTTTATTGCTGCCAAGCATTGAACATATGTCTGGTGGTCTGAAGGCCTGTTAAAGACAACGAATGAATCACATTTTCTACATGACAAAAGAAAACACCTTTATTTTTTATCATTGTTGAGCTTGAGTGGTGATATAAGATAAATTGAAACAACAAAAGGAAAAGAGAGTTTAGGAAAGTCAAGTAATAAGGTATCGGGTTATAAATGAAGCCTTCCAGTGCCTGAAGTTAAAAAGTATCCACAGGCACTTCACTCTTCTTAAAAAACCAAATAAATCGCCCAACACGATGGTGCTAAGGTGGTCCTGCTTAGAGTACAGGGGCCTCTGCACCCCTTGGGTGTGGGGAATTTGAAAGAACATAAATGGGAATTTTTCAGTGGCTTTGGCTGTGGGAATGTGCAGTGCCACGTGTGATGCTAATGCACAGAGCAGCCCCGTTTGGGGTGTGGGTCGTGCTCCATTCCTGATAGTGTCAGGAGTTTTGGTTTCTACATGGAAATTAATTTCCAGCAGTTGCTTTGGATCTGCTGGGTAAGATCCTGGCCTTGGTTTTGGAGATGTACCCTTAATATTATGAAGTAACACACTTTGATAATGTTATTTACAGTGAAAGAGAATTGTGAACATGACAAAGAAGCAATGCATTGCCAGAAGATCTTACTTTAAAATGTACTAAAACATCTCCCATTCCCAAACAAGCCAAACTAAGGATTATCATTTTGTATAAGCTCTTGAAAAGAAACACCAAATGCAAGTCTGGTCAAGGTGAAACGACCCTGGGAGGATGCTGGGAATGGCAGGTCACAGAAGACCAACAGGAATTTTCTCTTAATTGATGCAGCAAGGTTTGGATTCTGCTTGTTTCCAGTTTGAGAAGAAGTTTTTGATGGCTTCCACCAGATGCAGTCTCCACTTTGCAGTGCTGGTGACCTGCATTAATGGCCTGCTTTTCCCAAGACATCACGCTGCTGTTAATGCATTGTCCCAGGTTCTGGCCTGGCTGGTGGCCATTACTGCCAATAAATAATGGCTCTCGTTCCATCGGCTCCTGTGAAGGTCTGGGGACATGAAATTCATGTGTGCTACCAATGTAGATCGAATGTAACCTTGACATTAATCAGACAAGTGGAATTTAAGGCTTCCCCAGTTTTTCCTGTGCCGCTCTCCTAACAAATCATGGAGTTCTTCTGCAGTTTTCTGGCCAGCTAATGAAAAAAAAAACCCAAACCCCCACACCTTCCTTTTCCCCTTATTGCTTGAGGTCGCTTTTATTTTATTTTTAATCACATTTACTTTCTAACACGATCATTACCATGTTTACAAACACCTCCGCCTCCCCAGCGCTCTCCCGCACCCTGAGCCGGCTCCTGTTTTCCAAGAGCAAACAACAAATGGAGCAGACCTTTTGAAGAAAAGCCCACCCCCGATTAATACTTAATGATGGCTCGGGAGAAGGAACAAAGCCCGTGCGATGTGAACAAGGATTAGCCCTTTTATAACCGCGGCCAAGCAGTTTGTAGGAGCTCCGATGCCCGGGAGCTGCCTGCTGTGCCCTCCTGCCGGGACCAAGGCTGGGCAGCGGGCTCGGCACGGGGGGCCCGGGGGTCTGAGCCCCAGCTGCCCCCCTCTCCTAGAAAACCACCAGCTGGTTGATGCAGGAGCATCCCCTGCCGACCAGCGCCTGGCAACCATCCCCTCTGCCAAGGCTTCATCCCTCCATCCTCTCCTGGCACCGGGGATGTGGAGCTTGGCCAAGGTTGATGCCCGGCGCCAGGCTGCGGGCACCGTTTGGGTTACACCATCTCCTGCTGGTGTCCAAACACTGGGAGATCATCAGGGCACCTCTTCAGCTGGTGCTGATGGGGCTCAAAGCCGAGGCAAGCGCTTTGGGGGTGAAATCCTTTACATCCCCCGACCCTCTCGCCGAGCCCTCTTTCCCCAGCGCAGAATATTTCAAGTTTAGGACTTCAAATACTTGTATTAATAAATTACTATGCATCACGTCAAATTAGCATCGCCATTACTAAAAGATTAATAGCGACAATGCGTTTGTGGCACTCCATTGCTTCGGGGTAATTTTCTTTTGTTCATGCTTTGGCATAATACCGTCGAGCGGGAGCGGCAGAACCGCGGAGCATAAATAAATTTCGGCGCAGCCCCTGAACAGAAGAGGCAATCCTAATCACAGCAGAGGGCTGGCAATTAGCTCCCAACCTTCTGGGAGCCTTCATCCCGGGATGAGCGGGGCCCGGCATCCCTCACACCTCGCAAGCCACCAGACACATCCCGACGTTTATGTGGTTTTATTTACTAAGCGCTCCCGAGGAATAAACAAGGATAATTTGCATGTGAAGCCTTTTTTTTTTATTATTATTATATTTGAGCCCTTGAGTAATTGGCGGGTTAGCAGTGGTGTGTGAGCTTAAGTGTGTGCCACGCCGGCAGCGATCTTCCCTCCCATAAATTCTCCATCCTAACTGGAGTTTGCAAGGGGAGAAATCGCTCCTGGTGCTCGGGTCCCTTTTCCATGGCGTTTTTAAAAATGAGAAACTTTTTTATTATTATTATTTTTTCCCCCTCTTCTCCAGCAGGGCCACGACAACAAAGCAATTAAACCAGGTGGCTCAGTGGCTGGGGTTTGGAATGAAAGGGTGGGAGGTGCCGTGTGGCATCGAGGATTTCATACCTGTGGTTTAATGATGGGCAGGGAGAGGAAAAGCATCTAAATCTCATTTTGAGAGTGAGATTTCTTTCTTTTTTTTTTTATTTCTTACCGGTTTAACAAATGGCTTTCACGAGTGAAATTATTGCATTATCACCTCTTTGGCTTCATGCTGGATACAGCCAGGAAAATATCTTCATGATGGCTCTGTTTCTTGCTTAAATATCAAGTATTGGTGTTTTTAATGTTTTTGTAAACATTATATATTTTAATACTTGAGAAAATGTATCTCATAAATAAGCTTTATTATCTGTCAAAAAGGATGAAAATATAACTTTACATTTCTGTTTTAAAGTAATTTTAGTGCCTATTAGCTATAAAGTAACAGTTATATATAATTTAGAGTATGTAGTCACTCGAAACAACTTGACATTTTCACACAAACACAGAACCTTAATAATAGTCTTGGGATTTCATTGGAAGTATACACCACTACAGGATATTAAAATAACTTATGGTGCACTGTAATTCTTGTTTTGTATTTGTCCAAGTAGTTTTGAAGCATGCTATAAAGCAGAAAAATAAAAACCTAAGCTCCAAAGTCAGCTAAGCTGCATTCTTAAAGTTATAGCAGTCTTTTCATATTAAGTATGATTAAACCAGCTGACATTTCTCGTTGTCATCTTTCTCTTCTCCCTTCCCATTAATATGCTGTGCTTAAAATGTAAATGCTGTGCACACGGCATTTTTTATTTAAAGCCTTTGCAATTGTTTGCTTAAAATAATGATGCTGATTGTATGCATTCAGGGATCAGAATGAGAGCCTGAAAACAGTAATTTACTTGTTGATCTCAGGGTAAGCTCCAGATTTGTGCAGTGGAATACTTTCAGCACTGGAATGTTGAATTCAGGCAGCTCCAGAAGCCCAGTGATGCTCCTTCCTATTGTTCTGCATCCAAGTAAAAATCAGAACCATGAGGACGACACTGGAGGTTCACCAGTCTGACCAGTTTCTTCTTGAAATGAAGTGGAAATTAAAAAAAAAAAAAGAATAAAAATGAACAACTTATCAATTTTATTTTTTAAAATAACCCGACAGAACTCACGGTGATTAAAATTTGCCCAGTTTTAAACTTGTTCTTTTAATTGTAATTGGAGTGGCCTGTGGGTAGGGATTAGGTGAGTTGTACAGATGTGCACAAAAATTAATATGGACTTGGAGGAACAGCCTCATTGCCATAAAAGGGCTGACCAAATGTTCACAGATGGAATTTGAGTGGACCCTTATTGAATAAGCTCCTAGGGCCCACTTGGGTCATTTCTGCATCAATCTTTTTTTTGGTCTGTTTGGAAAAGGCACAGTTCAGGCCTTTTCCACAATAATTATTCTCATGCCTCATCCATAAATTTTTTAATTTGCTTTAGGGTTGACTTGTGACAGACCCATCACTATCAACAGGAAAAAATATTAAAATATAGTTTGGAGAAGGTTGTGTGTGGCTGTGTTGATTTTTTAACCTTCCTTACTACGATACAGTCAAATAAAATAATTGCACATATCAGTATTGTATCTACATGGAATGCAAAAATCTTGTATATTATTAAGGGTCTTGCTCTGTCAAGAAATTTTCAAAACCTGGTGATAACTGGGGATCTTGAAATCAGGAGTGATACTTGATACTTGGTGTTACAAAAGGAAATAACTTTAAAATATTACAGCTTTTTTCTTCCTTTCCCTTCTCTCCTGCCCCAATATTTATTTTTAAGGCCAGGTTGGACAGGGCTTTGAGTGTCCTGGGATAGTGGAAGATGATCCTGCCCATGGCAGGGGCTGGAACTTGATGAGCTTTTATGCCCCTTCCAACCCAAACCACTCTATGAGTCAATGATCTCTTTTTTATTTAGATATTGCTTTTAAACTGCTTGATTTATAAACATGCACATGAAAAAAAAAAACCAAACAAACCCAGAAGTTTTTCTCTTTATACCTTTCTTCCCAGGAGTGCCACTGAATTTGTTCACAGCAGAGGAGAGCAGGAATGAAATGGAATCATTAAGCTGTGAAAAATAGAATTATTTGTAAAATAGAATTATTTGTAACAGCAAAATAAAGCTGACAGAAGACTAATTTCAGCAAAGCAGGTTTTAAAAATTTCTTGGGGTTCAGAAGCAGCTGTTCCACAGAGTGAGGATGGATCATGGAATGGTTGGGGTTGGAATGGACCTTGAATCCCATCCAGTGCCACATATGGTCAAATGTCTCTCCAAAAGGTGCTGGAAAAGAGAAGAAATGGACAGCAATTGCCTAAAGAAATGGCTAAAAATGCTTCATTTTTTTGTTTTGTTTTGTTTTGGTTTGGTTTTGTTTTGTTTTGGTTTGCTTTGCTTTGTTTCTTGTTTCTGTTTGGTTGG
Organism: Aegithalos caudatus; assembly: GCA_013389925.1. Classification (NCBI taxonomy): domain Eukaryota; kingdom Metazoa; phylum Chordata; class Aves; order Passeriformes; family Aegithalidae; genus Aegithalos; species Aegithalos caudatus. The sequence goes on from WEIU01022448.1 coordinate 386,765, forward strand.
GTTTAGTTTGGTTTGGTTTGGTTTGGTTTGGTTTGGTTTTGGTTTGTTTTGGTTTAATTTGCTTTGGTTTACTTTGCTTAATTTCAGCTTTTTTAAAATTATATTTTGTTCTTATTTTCCAGAGATTTGGAAGTAGGAAAAGATTCATTTAAGAAGAGGGCATTTGGTGTTGGCATTCCCAGCCAGCTGCTTTCTCCAGACTGGGAGATTCACTTAACCAGGGCAATTTGAGAACCCCAGATAAATCTGGAAGAACAGAAAAAGGCTCTGTACAACAGTCCAACAGCAGCCCTCCCTGAAAATCAGAAATTGCCCATTTTCAGGTGGAAAAGAGACAGCCACTTCTCTTTCTTACCCCCTAGGATATTTCTTTTTCCAGCTGATCTTTTACTGAGCAGGAGGAAGGAGAAGTATCCATGTTAACAAGGGCTAGGTTGGGTTTTTGAAGTTCCAGGTGTTTGGTGTAGCCCACCAAACTCTGTGGGAGCTGCAGGTCCCCTGGGTTCCTGAAAAAGCAGCTCCTGGTTGGTTTTTATCATCCATTAAAGTTGATTCTGGCACCATTGTACAGGGGTGGTGTCATAAATAGAAATCTGGCTGCTGGAATTTGGATGCAGCTCCAAACTGAATTCTCCTTTCGCTTGGCTTTGCTCCCTTTCCCTCCTTCATGCCTTTTTTATAGCTTCTGGTTGAGATTTTATGGTATTGTTGGGCATTTGTACATGCTCAAATATGTGGAAATTTATAAATAAATAAAGCAATTCTGAATTTGAAAAGCACAAAAATATGAATCACCTGGCTGTGGAAAAGGTATGTAATCAAAAACTTGTTTTGCCTCTCTGTGTCTGGGGTACAATTTCAAAATGTTTAAAAAACATTCTTTTTTTAAAATTATTTTTGATTTTTTTTTATTTAATTGGGGCTCACCTAAGTAGCTGAGCAGGAGGGACAAGCATTAGAATATTAATCAAATAAATAAGCAGAAAGAATGGACAATTAAAGTGCTGGGTGTGATAAGAGAGCCCAGGTGTCTGCAGCTGGAGTTTGTAGCTCCTAAAGGCAGCAGGTAGATAAAGGAACACATGGAACCAGGAGCAGCTCCCTGTGGGACTGCAGATGACATTGTAACAGATGACTCCAGATGACAATGTAAGAGGAGGAATGGGGAGAAATTATATTAACAAACTGTAGTCGATGGTTATAATAAGATTTGAGCTGCTGAATAACCGAACCTGAAAGACCAACATATTTTTCAAGATGGTTTAGGAGGATCCCACGATTGAGTGTGTCAAAAGCTGCAATTATGTCAAGAAGTATTACAAAGGATGGATTCCCAACATCAGCTACAATAAGTGTATTATTACAAATCCTGATCAGCAGAGATGGGGAAAAAAAAAACAACAAAAAACACAAAAAAACCCCCACCAAAACCCAAAACCGCAGTGAAACTTTTGTAATAAATTACATCCTTAAAATATGGGCTTTATGGCTCCACTTCTCTCCTAATAGTGATAGAAAAAAAGCAGATTTAAATCTGCTTTACTGATTACTGGAACATACGGGGATTAAAAAAATCCATTTAATACAGTTACTTTTTTAGAGTTTCAGATAGTCATAGTGGATGATAATACCTTTATGATATTTTCAATATGGGAACTTAGAAGAGAAAAGATTTTTTTTTTTCTCAGATATTGGCTCCAAGGGCTGTGCTGTTGGATAAAGATTTTGTTTCCCAAATTGTAAGACTGAGAGTGAATCACATGAAACTATGGATTATTTTTTTTTTGCTGTTGTGGGAAGAGGTTCTATAATAAGTCTATCAGTTTTCTGGCATAAATTTGTCAGGGGAATAAATATGTCTAATACATATTTTTGATGATTGATAATGGTTTTCCAAGTCTGCTAAATAAGGAAGTAAGACATTTTCTTTCTATGTTTAAATGATGGGAAAAATAGACTGGGTGTTATAAAACAGCAAAAAATACTATTAGTTCAGAGGGTTTGGAACTTCTGAAAATTTTAGCTACATTCAGTGGAATTTCTAGCTTTGTGCACAAGGACAACAATGTGCTGAATATCAGTAACATCTTTTTTCTCTTTCTGACTCACACTTGCAAATATTCAGTGGTTCAAGCACAAAGTCTCCCTAACTCTATCCCAAAACTAAAATAAAAAAGCCAATTCCAGAACATCATAAATCCAAGATTCAGGTCTTGGGGGGATTTTAGCCAAGCCTATTATGGACTTGCAAATCCTGTTGTCCACATTATTGGTTTTGCTGTTTCTCCCCCACACTTTCCAGTGGGGACTGAAGGGAAAATCCCATTGAGGGTCTAAATGAGTGAATAAGGATAAAAATAAGGAGTGGTTTTGTTTTGAAACCCTTTGGTGGGTTATCCAGAAGCAATTTAATACCAGGCTGATGGAATGACAAATGAAAGGTGGGAATGTGATCACAGAATCACAAAAAATTGTTATGGTTGGGAAAGACCTCCAAGATCATCAAGCCCAACCTTCAACCAGCACCACCATATCCCCAAAGTGCCAAACACCTGCACCTAAAGATGCAGTCTTTAAATACCATCAGAATTTGTGCTTTATTTGAACTCAAGTTTGTAATTTGTCTTGGTTCCCCTTTCACCCCTTTTGCCTGAAAATTTCTTTCTGCTGAACTTGCAGTTTTGATAGCCTGCAGTATGTGAAGCAGCTAAATAAATAGAATTTGCAAGAGCACTGGAGGAAAAAAAAATCTATCTTAATTAGGTGCTTATTGAAATCGAGCACAAAATGCGTATGAAACGTGATTTCAAAACAGAAACAAATATTTTTTATATTTATAGAAACTCAGTAATATATATATTTATTGCCAATATCATGCACAGATTTTGGAGAACAAATGGGAAAATGGAGATTGCTGCTGACCTTGGAGCTTTTCTAAAATAAGTGTCTCAAATGATTGTAAAAATCTATAGTAGAGTCATTTTTGCAGCAGTGCAAAACTTTTTGTTCATTTGCGTGCAAAGGATGATGGTGGGAGGGGAACATCTCCTGCACAGATCCAGGGCTGTGCTGTTTCCAGCCCTTAATTTTTGTCATTGGTGTCCTATTTTATGAAGCAAGCATATTTTTCTTACTGTCTGATATGATGGGATACACAATATAATACTCAGTGTTGGATTCCAAGACTTGGTGTTTGTATTGTTTGTCATCCATATTCTTAACCTGTGAAGAATCTTACAGGGAGGAAAAGCCTGAAAACCCAATATTTTACATTTTAGAAAGGCCCACTTCTGATGTGGGATAAGAGAAACTGAGTGAAATTGAAAAATTATTACCTGAAAAATAGCAAAATGCTGTAAAGGAAAAACGGGGACGTGAACTTTGAGAAATTTTCTCGTAATGGATTTGACAGGGTGTGGAAGACAGGCTGAATACTCCAGTCCCACTTTGCTCTCCTCCAGCTGCAGCACTGTCCCTCATCCCAAAATGCATCTCCTGGGAAATGCTTAAATCAAGTTGTGCAAGTGCTCCTGGAGTCAAATATCAGACAGAGACAAGCAGAGGTAGAATTCTGGGTGGGGAACTCTCCAAATCCCTCCTGAGAGCTCCTTCCATGGGCTATTTCTGGGTGTTTGGGCTTCCCTTCTCCTCTGCTCCATGCTGTCATGCCCAGGAACACACCAGAGATACAAAGAGCCTTTCATGAATTCAAATTTCTGGACAAATTATTATTTTTTCTTTCATGGAATAAAAAA
>WEIU01022448.1:390533-406005 GCA_013389925.1 Aegithalos caudatus
TTGGCTTCCCCACAAATCTCCAACTAACCCTTGCATTCAATTATTCTTCCTGACCTTCTGGTGCCCCATGCCATGAATTGTACCTTGAGGTTATGGAATAGGTCTAGGAGTAGTTCTCAGCCACTCCTACACAGCTTTTGTGTTCTGAGCCTTCAGACATTGTTGATTTAAATTTGAAATTTCTTTCCTGCATTAACGTCTTGATCTGATAGAGCTGAGCTTTAATTTGTCTAATCTGGCATATTCTTAATTATACGAGCTGTAAATTTTATTGTACTGTGAAGGCCTGGAACACACACATAAAGCTGCAGTGCCGAGGTACAATTGATTAACGGGATTGTCTCGCTCTTGGGTGTGACAACAACGTGCACTGGGGAACGTGGGGGTGCCTGGCAAGAAAATTCCAGGCCTGACCCACTGTCCTGGAGAATCTTGTGAACCCCTGGAGTTAATTTGTGAATCCATGCAGTGAAATTTGTGATTCCTGGGTTAAATGGGGCTTCTCTTGTTCTTGCCAAGAAGGTTTAGGAAACGTAAGTGGGATAGGGTGAGCTAAATTTAAAAAAAAAAAAAAAAAGAGGAAATGGGTGAAATGTCTTCTTGATGTCTCTCTGGGAGATAAATTTCACCCCCCTTGTCAGCTATGATTGCAGGGCTTGCCTGGCCAGGACTAGGGCTGGGCCATGACCCACCCATCAGTATCAGCTCCATGGATCCTGGAGCAGTGGAAGTGGGAACAGCAGCGGAGCTGGCAGAGATGGGAACGTGCTGGAGCAACGAGTGAGGACACACAATTATTTCATTATTCATGCGTGGCATCTCAGGAGACTCACGATGAAATTTCAGCTTCAGGAACACCAGCTTTTTTTTTTTTTTTTTTTTTTTTTTTTTTTTTTTTTTTTTTTTTTCCTGCTGAGCCAAAGAAATTTCTCTGCTGGCTTAGCCGGTGGAAATAATCCAGGCAGGCTTGGTGTTGGACACGGTTAGGTCAGGAGAAGGCAACCACATGAAAGGTTTTTGATTTCAAAGCAGGGCATGGGGCCATGTTTTGCACCCCAAGAGATGTTGTGGTACCATTTCTGAAGCACTGAGGTGGAGCTCTGGGCAGTTGCCCTTGTTCTCTGCATTATCCACATAGCCTGTTCTTCTCTTTATCCACAGAATCGCGGGAGCATTTAGGTTGGAAAATACCTCTAAGTTCTTGAGTCCAGAAATTCACTTAATACTGACAACTCCACCAGTAAACCATGTCCCCAAGTGCCATATCTACACATCCTTTAATTCCCTTCAGGAATGGTGACTCTGTCACTGCTGTGGGCTGGACAACCTTTTCCAGGAAGAAATTTTTTTAATCTTCAACCGAAGTGCAACTTCAGGCTGTTCCCTCTCCTCCTGTCCCTACTCCCTGGGAGCAGAGCCTGACCCCCCAGATGTCCCCTCCTGGCAGGGAGTTGTGCAAAGCCACATGGAGCCTCCTTTTCTCCAGCCTGAGCCCCTTTTCCAGCCCCTTCAGCCCCTCCTGGTGCTCCAGCCCCTTCCCCAGCTCCATTCCCTTCCCTGGACACGCTCCAGCAACTCATTCCAGGCAGTGGCAGGAATCACCAGTGCCTGAAGTTTCCAGAGGGCTGATCACTGTTAGAACTCCCTGGGGAGATGCAGAGGAGGGGGAAATATCTGTGCAGTTTCCATTTCCCCATCTCTTCCTGTATCTTTGTTTTAGGGGCTGCTGAAGGCAGTGCCAAGTCCCGCTTGCCGTGTGTGTAACTTTGGTCACACGCTGCCTTTCATCAGGAGCCCTGGGTAGCAGCCCCAGAGAGTCAGCAGTCATCTGTTACCCCCAGATAAATCTGGGACAGTTTGTTAAGTGACTGATGCCTTTTGCTGGGTCTTCTAAGTGTGATTAATGTGCAGAAATGTCTGGTTGGGCGATAGGCAAATAGGGAAAACAGAGGCGCTGTGCCCCAGCCTGTTTGTGCTTGTCCATCCGTGGGCTTTGATCAGGGGGAAAAGTTTTAGGAGCTGCTGATAGCCCAAACCACTGCCTAAGGGAAACCAGGCACTCAGGGGATATCAGAGTCCCAAATCTGAGAGTTGTGGAAAAATCCAAAACTCCCCTCTTAGGGAAAGTAAAACTCCAGACTTGGAGGCTGAAGAGGCTGAAAAATGAGATGTTCTGTAAAAACCTGTTCAGTCCAAAGCAGGTACCTTCATATCTCCTCCAATGACACAGTTTAGGGAATTTAATCTGTGACTCTTTAATGCTGAGAGATGGGAATTCCATAGTAGCTGTGAGCAAAACATCAAGTAAAATATGTGGGGATTTTTGCTGTAAAGGTTGAATTTTTGTATTATATATGGAGGTCTTCAACATATCCTGCTGATTTTAATGGTGTGCTGTTGGGGGTAGGAGACCATGCTGGGGTAAAAGACCCCATCTGTCCACCTGGGCCATATTTTTGGGAATAGAATTGCATTAGTGGAGGCAATAGCTCTGCACTCAGCCCAGAGTTCAGCACATGCATTGTGACTTGAAGACAACTGATATCTCAATACTCACATTGCCTTGGCATTTCTGAGAACTTTGCTCTTTAAGTGTGTGTGGGCAGGTTCAGGTTACCTGTCTCCAAAGGCCCCCTGTGCTCCTCTGGGCTAATTTAGTTCACCAATGGCAAATTAATTACTCTCCAGCCTGCTATTTATTTTCACGTGCAAAACAGAGAAGCAGCACATGGATGGGCAGATCTACAACTTGCCAGATGACATTATTGCTGACCTGACAGGCAAGGGCTCAGCTCCTGGGTGTCCTGGAGTCCTGAGTGTCCACAACTCACTTCCCAGCCAGCAGCTCTCCCAGGAGCTGTTGCTTCCAGGAGCTGCTGAGCCCATCCCACACCAAAAGCAGTGGGAATGTCCTGTGGATGCTTTCCTGAAATACATCTTGCTTCTGTCTGAAGGGTTCAAGTCACCTGTGATCTCATCCTGCAGGTTTGAACCACTGGGGGACACATCTGGGGTTTAAAAAAAAATGGGTCACATGCCTGCTGGGGGATGTGTCAGGCAGAAACTCCAGCTCAGCAATTCCCCCACATAATCAGAGGATGTAAAATTGTTTGGGCCAGTTATGGTTTTCCAGATAACCCTTCAATTTTACCTCCTTTGTAAAGGCTAATATATACTGCTGGCTGCTGCTGCTGGAGGTTTGCTCTGAAACCAGCCATCATTTCTGTACTTTCATGCATATCTTTAGGAAATGATGAAAATATTTCACTCTAAACCAGAAAGAAGGAAAAAAAAAAAAAAAAAAAAGAAACAACCAGTGAACTTGTGTACAGTGAGATAAAAATCAGTGTTTCATTACTTATTTATTTATTCATTTCTTTAAAAAAATCTTTAACCAGAAAAATTCATTAAGATGCAATATCTCATGTACAATGATGGCCTAGGGACGGGAGATGGATTAAAAAATGTAAATAATATTAGGCCTAATGTGTGTACCATTAACTCAAATATGAAATTAATGTAAAAGTTTCTGACAGTACAAACTTGGCTTTAACTCTTTCAACATGTTTAAAATAGTGCAGAATGGTGGTAAGATTTGGCAGATGAGGGATGCAGTAAACAAGTATGTCTCAAAAGAGACAAAATGTCAGCAAAATAATTGCCTAGCAGTACTTCATATCAATTAATTCATTTGTATTTAATTAAAAGGAGTCATAACAATTGGCTGCTGTATAAAAGCCCCTTAGCTCTGGAGCCTTCAATGCCTTCCCTTAGATTTCTGGGGCTGGATATTGTTAGCCTTTTTGAATAATTCAACCCAGATCTATTTCCTAAACAGAAAATCTATCTTGGAGTTATTCCCTTTTCTTCAGGGAAGGAGCAGTAAACAGTAGCTTTGTGCACCTTATAAATGACAATGAGGAAGACAAGGGCTGGGATTTCAAAAAGCACTTGCACCCAAAAGTGTTGGGGGTTCCTAAATGTTGGGGAGGTGCTTCTAAAGATGGATTTATCCAAGATGACTCCAGTGAATCCATGTCAGGGTGAGCAGTGCTGGCCTGGCCACTGTTATAAAGTCCTGGCAGAAGTGCAGCCAGGACATCCAAGCCCCTCTAACCTTTCCTCTGTGGTAGTGGGGGTCATTTAATGTTGGATAATGAAAACAGCAGCTTTGGAGTTATCCAATTCTCCCTGTCTGGAGTTAGAAAAAGCTCCTGGTTTAAAGTAAATGATGCTGAGTCAGGTGGACAAATGGCTTTGGTCAGAGTATTATCTGTGATTATTTTTTATTGTTTACTGTTTCGTTGTATCATTTCCTAGTTGACTCAGAAAATCTGATAACCTGCGGTGCCTTTTGTACTCCTCAGTGTAAATTAACAAATTTTGTTACTAAACAATGAGTAAATAACATATTAAATTCCACCAGGTGTGCCACAAGATTTCTGGTATTTCCAAACCCCTGGAGACATTCAGCACTGTGGTGTAGGGTGACTGACCTGGAGACAAAGTGTGATTTTAAGAGTAAAACATGAAGAGTATGGAGCCATTCCTATGTAGATGTCACCAACTGTGCAAATGCACATTTTGGGAGGGTTCCAGACTTGGAATTTTTACTGGGAAATCATTATGACCAGGAAAATGTTCATCATTTGAATGTAAATACCAAGGGGGAGAAATGTTACTGCACCAAACTGTTACTGTGGGGCAGGCCTTCCAAAGTGTAGGCTAACCTTCCTCACAAATGTTAAAAATAAGATATTTTGAGGGGCATATTGCCATGATTTCTGCTGTTAATTACAGATCTCCCAATGCTTTGATTGCTGCTGTCCATAGGCCTGTTGTCTCCTCCCTGCCTTTGGCATCACCCACAGATAAGGTTTGCAGAGGGAGTGACCTCAGAGGCATCTGAACATCACCCAGAGGAGGGTGAGGATGGCAGGAATCTGTCCCTGGGGTATCCAGCTCCATGGGATGCCTGTGCTGCAGGTACCCCTCTCCTTGGGAAGGAATTTCCCGTGTGGATTTACGATTGCCACACATTTTCCCCATTTTTGGCCTCCCCAAAGAGGGAAGCTCGCTCTTGTCCTGCCTGGTGGTGGGGAAGGGTTAAGCCCTGCCAGCCCCTCCTCTGCCTGCTGAAGTGCCTTGTTTGCAAAGGATTGATAGAGCACCCTTGAGAGAAAGATTCGCATTTTCACTGTTCCGTGTCAGGGAATGAGGTTGTGTGATTTTTGTGTCATTTTGCACTGCCATATTTCTTCCATTAGGAATTCTAATATTTCACAACCTCTGTCAAGGAAACTGCTACTCCTAATGCAGACAGCCAATGCATTCCAGATGGCCTCATAATCCAGTTCAGGTTTTTCACATACATTATTTCAGTTCCAGCGTGGGTCCAGGCTCAGCTTTGCCAAAGCTGGTTTCATGATTCATTTGCAACTGCAACAAGTTAATCCCAGAGCGAAGAGCTCTGTCCACTTCAGGTGAATTCTTCTTGCCTGCTGGCTCCAGACATTGGCTGGTAAGAGTTCCTTCCAAAAGAGCAATTTATATTCAGCATCCTCATGCCAAATTCTTCCTCTCCACATCCATGGCCCACGGATCAAGGAGATGTTTCTAAAACAAGAGTTCCTTAATTTATGAACTGTATCAGCTCGCCAGTGAAACGGGTCCAGATCAATGAATGCATTTTAAGGCATCAAGGAAAATATTTAAAAGGGGAAAGCCCAATGAGCTACACACATAGAATATTAAAATTTAAAATAATTCCACGGGTTGAATCGTGATTAGTGCTCAGCTTCATTAATTCTCAGCCCAACAGCATAAACAGTAACAAACAAGCAAAGAGTGACTTTATGCAGGTTCACCAGGGTCAGCCTTGTTCTCTGTTTGTTTCCTTCTATATTTGTTTTGGTTTTCTTTTTATAGACGCTTCGCGCTGCGTTGCTTTACGCCGTTGTTTGTTTGGGAATTTCCATAAGGCCGTGCTGAATATTAAACACAATTCTCTATTTACATTTTGATAGTGAAACGTTTTCCTGAGCATGGCCCTAGTTCCTCCCATCTGTTGTCCCCTTGTCACAGCCGTGGAGGAGCCCGGCTCCAGGCAGAGCTGTCTCCATCCCTTTTTGGTCTCCCTTTTGTCTCTGGCACGTTTGGCTCCACCACACCAGCTGAACTGAAAGGATATTTCCTGAGCACTGGCCTCTTCAACACTTACGTGGACTCAGCATCTTAATTGCTGTTAGTGTGAATCATCTAAAGCTGGTGCATAATTTCTCGAGACGTTTATAGGAGATCTACAGTAGACATTTACTCGAAATAACGAAAATAAAGAAATCCATAAATCCCATGAAACTTTCCCCTACTTCATTTTAAGTTGTTTATACAAGGAACTTCATGTTGTAATAACACTTTTTGGCCTTTGTTTGATTGGAAATTTCTATTAAACTGTTATGAGAAAATAACTTTATGCTTGGGGTTTTATGTTTCAATTTGATTAACAACAGGCTTTTACAAGGGCTCGAGCGCTGCTGCCTACACCGAACGCATCCAGCGTTATTGCACTGCCTGCTTGGCTGTATGGAGTGGACTTTATCAAGAAAATTATATTTCCTGCCTGTGACATTTTGGAAACGTATTGTATGTCATATCCCTGTCTTAAACGCTGTTAGTGCGAATCATCTGACTCTGGTTTATAATCTTTGGACTGTATTTATAGCAGACCGTTGCTCTGTAGTGTTCTAAATTTCCTGCTTATGATGCAATGGCAAAAGTCATTAAACATTAGCAGTAATAGTATTTTCACTGTAATAAAGTGTTAATTACTTCCACATGTTAATCGAGTTGGGGGGGCAGAGAGATTTTTGCTATTGTTACTGTGCCTAAAATAATTTCCATGTGATAATTTTCCAGGATATCAAAAACTGAATAATTATGCACTAATTAAGAAAGTAGAGCCTGCTCTGGAGTTAAGACTGCATTAATTTTAATGTTTTTACAGTCCTTTAATTGGGGAGAGGGCTGTAAATTGCGAGCTGACGCAGTCCCGCCGTACGCGGGCCTGCCTTCGCAATCTGCCTCCTCTCCACCTCAACCCAAGGTCAACACAAGTTTGAAAAATCCCTCTGCTCTTGGTACGAAATGTATTGGTGCTGAAGCGTGCATCTATCACTCTGACAAGCATTTAACTCTCCAAGAGCACATGCTCTCACTTCTTAAATTATTAATTGCATTAAATACATTTTCATATCGCGGGCTGTTTGCCACAAACTGTTCCCAAGCATGGAGAGGTGCCCCCCACCCCTCCCAGGATGAGACTCTTGGCTGTTGTTCCAGCTGGGAAGGGCTTGGCTTTGGGAGCTGCAATTCCAAAAATCGCTGAAAAAGTCACCCTTGCAAAGTCTTTTTATTTTTTTTTTAATGTTGATCGGTTGGCTTTGCTTTTCCTCCTCTCTTTTGTTCCGCGCTAATGTCTGTAAGTCCATATTGTTTGGGTTTGTTTATACCTTTGCACTTATCAGCTCGTGCAGTTTTCCAGGGTATTCTCCCTGTCACACCATTATCACAGGCAATGGCATCATCATCCGCTTCATTATCATCTCTGGGTCATTCCAGCCCGGAATGGCTTCGTGTTACAACTAAAAGGAGGAATCTGGCAAATGGATCATATTATCTCCCTCTCTCACTCCGGCATTTGAATGCATTATACACAACGCACTCTTTATATTAACAGGCACCATGACCTTTGCCTGTAACATGTTTATTTTAGCAGGACTTGCTGGTGCTGCTGGAGTTCTGCTCCTGCCAGTTCCCGGTGCTATTGTGAGCCCTGCGTTCATGCCTGGCTCGTGCTCCCAGGTTGCAGAAGCACAGGTGGGAGAGTGGAGCTGGGGAGGCAGCTGATGTTCCTGCCTGCCTGGGAAAGAGGGAACCATCCTCTGGGATGCTCCCAGGCCTGCCCTGGGCAGTAGTGGGACCCTCCTGCAGTCACCTGGAGGTGTCGAGGGTGTGCTGGTGGCAGAACATAAATGTTCCCTGCATCAATGTTTGCTGTTAACTCTTGAAATATCGTGGCCTTATTCTAGTGAGGACACTAAGGTTACTCCTTGGAGCTCCAGGATACTTCAGGTAATGGATGAGAAAGGGATTCACGTTGCTTTAAACCAAAATCTGCATTTATGATGAAAAAATCAGGGGAAAATCCTCCGGGGATGTTTGAAGGGTGGATCCCCAGATCAGGATGTGGTCAGAAACCAGGAAGCATTTTTACCCACTGGAAAGATGAACCTCCAGCAGACTTTGACATTTCCCTGTGACCCTGAGCTTACATTTAGTGGAGGTTTGCATTTCTGACCTTGCTCTTGTTTTCCCTTTTCTTTATTTCCATTTAGTACTTAAGGACAACACCTCAGGCATTAAGAGAAAAATTGGAATAATTTACTAGCACGTGTCAATGTTTACTTGGTTTGCTTGCACTTTACTCACAGTTTAATCACACCTGTACTTGAATATACTTGTAAAGCAATAGGAAACTTCACTTCTTTAACATTTGAAAGTACGAGCACAGGTAGATCTGAGCATGGCTGGGAATGAGATCCCATCTCAATCTCACCTTTCCTTGAGTTCTCATTGGATAAAGCCTCTCTAGGGCTCCTTTTAAAATCTCCCCAATTATCTGCTTTTGTGCATTTCCTTTTAATGGCATTAGTGGTGCCAAGATCAAGGTGTGGCATCCCTTCAAAGGAGTGGGTGTAAATTCTTTGAAGATGAGCATAAATGGATCACCTTGAGCCTCCTCCATGTCATTCCAACAATAAATATCGAGGAGATGGGGGACACTTGCCAGTGCTGCAGGACAAAGTGATTTCCAGACACTTTCAGAGGCATTTCTAAGGTGTGTTTATGCATTTTGATGCACTTCTCTTCATCCTGCATCCTAATGAGGGCATACACCAGCCAGGATTTTCTTTGCAGGATGAGTTGGATATCAGGACACAGGAGCAATGGAAAACTTGTGGATGGAATTGCAGCCCCAAGTGCAGATTTTTTTAGCTGCTTTTGAAGAATATTTCTAACATAATTTTAATGCCACATTCCTTCGAGGCAACATAAAGGACATTGTGCTGCAGTTGGTGTTTTTATCACGTCTGTTCAACAGCTCAGGTGGAAGAAATCATATTTTTCAATGCCCAGCATGCCTCAGTCCAGTTGGAAAACTCTGGAACATCTCTGCAGAGATCACTCTACCTGCTGTTAAAGAGTGAAAGACCATAAGAAAGTTAACAAAGACAAATTGTAGAAAGGCCAAGAGAAACATTTTTCACACAACTTAGTGTTTTTGTTTTTTTTTTTTTGCCTCACTTTCTTCTGCTCCAGTTTCTCTATTACCATTGCATTAATTAGAAATTTAGGTAAATGACATAAGTGCCCTAATTTTTTATTTCTGCCAGGAGAACAATTAGGCCGTTAGAAGTAACAAATGGCCTGGGCTCACGTTGCCTGTTGAAAATTTCAAGCTGCATTATTTCTGACATGAAAAAAAACCTCAACAAATAATAGTTGTTTTGGCCAATTTTTACCATAAGCAATGTCAGCTTTAGCAGAATCACTGTACCATTGGCTGGGGTTTTTTTTTTCCCTATTGTCATGGCTCATTAAAGTGTGCTGACTCTTGTGGATTCCCATTTCCTTTAGGTAAATAGTTATTTACATGAACTGCGACATTTTTCTTTGGTGACAATTTCTAATTGTTCAGGCAACCAAGGGTGATATATTAACCACTCTGAAGAAAGCTTCATCTACGAAATAAATTACTCGGAATTAACTATCCTTTCAAAAGAGGCAAAATTTCCAAATGGACAAATTAGACCCTTCTTAGCCACATATGGTAAGTGTTTTAAGCATTTCCCCACTGGTAGAGACTCTGGAGAACAATTCTTCATGATGGAGTGGAAGAGTTCTTAACTCATTTGGGGTCCTTCGCTTGCCAGCGCTCGCCAGCGGCGGCTCCGACGGAATCGTTCTGGGGCTCAGCTCCGTGAGGCTTTGGGAACTCCTTACTCCCACATTTTTAACTCTTGCTGTGCTAGGCTGGAGGCCAGGGATGGAAAAGTGCCCATCCTGGTGTGTGTTTTAGCTCGTCTTCTTCTTAAGTGAAAATTTGATTTCCAGCTTTAGTCTTCCTAAGTGGATTGAGAGTGGCCCCCGGGGAGAAGGATTTGGGAATGCTGGTGGGTGAGGAGCTGGACATGAAACTCCTCAAGGACTGGGGCTGATCCCCCAGCATGGGCAGCAGGGGAGGGGAACATTCTACCCCTCTATTACACCTCATGGGATCTCACCTGGGGCACTGCAGGCAGCTCTGGGATCCTCAGCACAGGAAGGATGTGGATCTGTTGGAGCAAATCCAGAGGAGGCCACGGAGGTGCTCCAAGGGCTGGAGCCCCTCTGGAGCCAGGCTGGGACACCTGGGGATGCTCACCTGGGGAGGAGAAGGATCCAGGGAGAGCTCAGAGCCCCTGGCAGGGCCTGAAGGGGCTCCAGGAGAGCTGGAGAGGGACTGGGGACAAGGGATGGAGGGACAGGACACAGGGAATGGCTCCCAGTGCCAGAGGGCAGGGCTGGATGGGATCTGGGGCAGGAATTGTTCCCGGGAAGGGTGGGCAGGGGCTGGCACAGGGTGCCCAGAGCAGCTGTGGCTGCCCCTGGATCCCTGGCAGTGCCCAAGGCCAGGCTGGACATTGGGGACATTGGGGACAATGGGGGGTGTCCCTGCCAGGTACACGATGGGCTTTAATGTCCCTTCCAACCCAAACTATTGTGGGATTCTGTGTCTCTGTGAAACACACTTCAAGTACATCAGGACACAGCAATTTTTCCCTCTAATTACAAGTTCCAGGAGGACCTACAGCCTCCAGTATGGAATCTTTACCTATATCTTCTGTTTATAGACCTGGTTCTGCTTTTCCTTATGCAACTAAATTCAGAGAAATCCCATCTGAGGCATCAGGCGTGAAACAGATCACCTGAGGGGGTATTACATTTATTCCAAAAATTGGTACTTTTAAAAATACCCCATGTCTTTTATGCAGAGTAGAATCATATAATCATGGAACCATTAAGGTCAGGAAAGACTTCCAAAATCATCAAGTTCAATCTTCTACTAGACATGGATGGGATGCCATCTCCTTCAGGTCATTAATTTAAAAAGCCCTTAAATTAATTTTAAAATACCCCTATATTGTTCTTTTAGACACCTAGACAGCTTTAAACATTTGTAAACACTTACAAACTCATGTCCTCTGGACTTCTGAGTGCCCAAGTCCCATTTCAGTGTTACTCCAGGCAAAGCCACTTAGACACTTTTGGAAATGTTACTGACATAACTCTTTCCCCAGTGTCTGAGTTGTGCCAAATATTGCAAGATAGAAACCTAAGAAAACATGTTTTTCTAATTTAAGTCATAACTTGACCACATTTCAATGTCCACATTTTGTATTTAGAAACTAAGAACTTCTTGCAAGGAAGCATCCAATCAGTTTAAATTATGCTTAGTTTGTTTTTATGGTTTCCCATGACTTTTTTGGGCCAGTGTAGTTTCCCGTTTCCCACACATTCAAAGCCAGTATGTCAATACTTTGGAATGTATTAGGCTGTTTAGCATAATTTGAGCACACTTTTGAAATGGTTTCTCCTACAAAAGATATGGATATTGTACATTCGTTCGACAAAAATAGCAAATTGAAAGAAGATTGTGTTTTCTGTTTGTATGGAAAAAAAAAATTAATTAGGAGTTATTTTGGTCCTAATATTTACTCTGCAAGAGTAATTAAAATAGAGAGATCAGTAAAATAGGTGTAGCTCTAAACACATGTTCTTGCTTTGTTTAATTATGCTGATTAGGTTTAAACCCCAATTTGGCATCACCTCCCTTGTCTTAATATGTTGTTGATGAAACCATGTGGAGACCTGACCTTAATATAATCGTGACAAACCTCATCTGATTACCTTTAGCTAATTAAAACATACATTATATGTACGATAATATTATTGTTATTCATCTTGCACCTCTCTCCCTCTACATCGTTATGCTGAAAGTAAATCTTATTGTGAGATTCCTGTCTCTGAAGGACCTCGTGCCTTTGGCATAATTGGGAGAGGTGTTTATTTCATGGGCCAGTTATAATAATAGTAATTATCATATAAAAAACTCTGTGAATTTTTAGGCTGAGGCTTAGTGCTAAGTTTACTGTGGCTCTGTGCTGGTGCAGCCTGCAGTGAGCCCTGGACAGCCTGGGACTCCCCATGTCCCACTTCCATCCTTCTTCCCCATTCCTTCTCCCATTTTGGGACTTCTTTCCCCAGCCCTGACTGAACAGTTTTCAGCCCCATTTTCTGGCTGATCTGTCCAACATTAACACCCAAGATTTGGCCCCAGGATTTGGAGACCTTTTATTTAAGGTGCTGGATCCTTTCCCAGAACGGTTTCTTTGTGGGGAGAGCTGAAATCTGCTCTTGGTGGGTGTTTATGCATCACAAAGCTAATTATGACTTGGGAATGCCTTTGGGACTCTCCCTGCCCTCCACCATCACAGGTGTTCTCTTTCCTAACAAAGTCATTCTATAGAAGCAAAGTGGCACAGAAGGGCAACTAATGGTCACACTGAGCAAATTTAATTATATCTGGGGCTCTGAGCAACCTGGTCTAGTGGAAAGTGTCCCTGATCATGGCAGGGGTTGGGACTGGGTGGTCTTTAAGGTCTCTTACAACCCAAACCAGTCTGGGATTCTATTTGAATAAAATACTTTTGTAGAGTCTGTTGCCAGGGACGCCATCACAGCCTTTAATGTCCCTCTGGTCTTCAATGCCAGCATCCCCAGTTTGTACCTGCAAGAAAGTATGACACAAATAAAGCAAGAAAAAAGATATTAAAGACCTTGCAGTGGCATTTCATGAATATTTCAGAAGGTATCAAGTAGGATGCTCTCCATGGGCATGTAAATAATAAAGAAATTTGAACCTTAGCCATGACAGTCCCAGGCTGGTGCCTGTCCCACTGGAACATTCTTCTAAGGTGGTTTGAAGAAATCTGAGCTGCTGCAAATGTAGAATTGATGCAGAAAATTGCCTTCCAAAATGTATCCAGAATTATTCTGGCTTTCACCACAAGTGTGATACAGGAACTGAGTTGTTCTATAAGCCAGGCTCACCTGGGAATGACTTGGGTTCTCCCTGACTTGGTTTTCCTTCAAAGCATGTCCCCCCATCTTCCAAACATTGCCTACAAGAGGCTTTCTTTAAGAAGAAGAAGAAGAAAAGTTGGCCTAAATAACAATAAAAATAACAATAAAAAATCAGAAGTTATGGCCATTTCACCCGTCCTGAGTGCCATAAAAGCAGGACAGGGAAGGTGGTGAGCAATCCAGGTGTGTCCATGCCAGGAGCTACCATTCCAGAGCCAGCTGCCAAACAAGGCACAGGGACAGGGCATGCAGCAAAGCTTCAAAACCATTTTGTGTCCATCCAGTGGGCAAAAGAAATGGAATTCCTCCTGTCTGGAATGAGGGCTGGGATGATCAATGGGACAATGTGGGGTGGGATGGTGGCCCCACCACTCGTGTTCCTGCTCTTGGCTGCAGACTCCAGCTCCTCACCCTCACAAAAGTGGGGACAGGGCTGAGTGACTCCCCATCTCCTGGAAAATCTCTTGGCTCTAGCTACTGTTCCTTTATGATGAATCCACTGGAAAAATACCAATATTTCACCACTAGTGGGTTGAGGAGGTTAAACTTTAATGTTTCCCTCTTCCCACCAATGCGCCTCACGGAAAAAAAAATAAATAATGGTTTCAAAAATGTACAAAATCCAATTTAAAATGACATTGGGGTTTTATTTAAAGTCATGGAAGCTGGTTAATTCCAAAATGCTCTCATTAACTCACATCATTTAACAAGTTTCTATTCATTTAGCTCTCTCTCTCCAGAGCCTCTCAGCTGCTCTACCTCAACACATTGACAGCCTTCTGTGCTCCTGCTTCCCAGGGGGACCTAAGGTGACTTTAAAGTACCTTTCCCTTTTCCTGGAGTCAAGGTGCACAAAGGAGATGGCTCTGGAAGCCTGGCTGGATCAGGGCAGGTTCCCTGGGCGTCCTCCCAAATTTTGCCTCCTCCCTGCCCCATTCCCAGATATTCCTACAGCGTCCTCAGCTCCTGCCTGGAGGGGAATTCCCAGGGTTGGGTGATAATTACGGAGCCATCAGGGGCCCTGCAAGGAGCACAGAGGGGTTGGGGTGTGCATGAGGATGTCACCCCGCTTGCTCATTGTGGGCTCGGAGCTTTTCCTCCTCCGTGGCTGCCTGGCTGTCCTTTGTATTCCAGTCTCAGCTCTCTCACAGGCTGATTATCTTCCCAGTTTCAGGATACTTGGATTTTGGGGGGTTTTTGTTCTTTTTTGTTTTCACCAATAGCATCAGCTTTTTCCACACTCCCTCTAAAATGACTCCTTAAAACTCATTTGGTGTGCTTTTGCTTTTCTTTTTTCAAGGCAGAAAAGGGGAATAAATAATTCTTCTCTTCTCTTCTCTTCTCTTCTCTTCTCTTCTCTTCTCTTCTCTTCTCTTCTCTTCTCTTCTCTTCTCTTCTCTTCTCTTCTCTTCTCTTCTCTTCTCTTCTCTTCTCTTCTCTTCTCTTCTCTTCTCTTCTCTTCTCTTCTCTTCTCTTCTCTTCTCTTCTCTTCTCTTCTCTTCTCTTCTCTTCTCTTCTCTTCTCTTCTCTTCTCTTCTCTTCTCTTCTCTTCTCTTCTCTTCTCTTCTCTTCTCTTCTCTTCTCTTCTCTTCTCTTCTCTTCTCTTCTCTTCTCTTCTCTTCTCTTCTCTTCTCTTCTCTTCTCTTCTCTTCTCTTCTCTTCTCTTCTCTTCTCTTCTCTTCTNCCCTGCCATGGCAGGGGTGGCACTGGGGGGGATTTGGGGTCCCTGGCATGGCAGGGGTGGCACTGGGGGGGATTTAGGGTCCCTTCCAACCCAAATCATTCTGATATTCCTGATTCTCTGATCCCACAGCTGACCCTGGCTCCTGTGCCTGGCACCAGGTGGTCCCAGCGTGGCTGGAGGAGCATCCCCCCCTGGGCAGCCCCCAAGACCTCATCCGGCATCAGCTTTGCTTCCCATAAAATCTCTCAGTTTGGAAGTGAAGGACAGGAAAAAATGCAATTTTGAGTGAAAAAGCAGCAGGAGAAGCCTCACAACAGCACCAGGGTAAGGCTGCCCTGTCCCACAGCTGGAGCTTGGAGCTGTTTCTCCTGATGGATGAGTTTCTCTGCATTTCATGTGGACTTTTTTTCCTGTCTCCAAAAGCTGGGCCAAGGCCAGGAATTCCAGGTGACCCTGAGCAGCCACCAACACCATTCCAGCCACCACCACAATTCCAGCCACTACCACCACAATTCCAGCCACTACCACCACAATTCCAGCCAC